>JABFPB010007067.1:0-11383 GCA_022817645.1 Ceratoteleas bidentatus | reverse complement strand
GACGAGGCATACTTTGTTGCCCCCCCCTACTCTAAGCAACCTCATACTTCGTTAAGATCTTATGCAAACGGTGGCCGCGGTTGTTTAGGTGAGGCGTTTAAGCAATCCGCAGCTACGTTGCCGTGCGTACCTGTGTGCACAATATTTCATAATACGTATTTGCGCGAATTCGCAGACAGGCGCAGCAGTAGGCCGGTCGATGAACCCGTCAAACGTAGCATTACAGACATCCGGAAAAGGATGACTTTGACCATGAAATCGGACTATTTCCACGATCCAATTGTCTCGGTCCAAGTCGTTTTTCCTTTTTTTGCTCGACGCTGCATATCGCCCCGACTTGTCCGAATGGATTGCCACAAGAAAAATTGTGACGGTTAGTTGCGCAAGTCCGAAAAAAGTAGAAAGTTGCTCGTGTGAGGGGGAGAAAAATGGCGCGCCATATGTTGCAAATAGTTAATGCCGATTTTTAGCAGGCAATGTGGGTGTCGTAAGTCTATTTGGCAATGACAATTTCCGTCGACGTACTTTGCGACAACGCGATTTCGGCGCCACAAAAGTGTGCTCAGGAAAAACGCACATTACAAAACAGGACCGCGCAATTTGCAGTTGCGCATTTTGCTACGTTGCGACACTTCACTTAGCATTTTACCATAAATCACGCGATTATTCATCGCGATAGTCTAACCACTTTTTGTGTGTTTGCATTGTATCTTGACAAGAAATATATTAATTTCCAATCGTACCCTTACCGGTGTATGCAAATATAACAAATTTATGTCTAACTAATGTTTGGCTGAATTCCCTAACGGAACAGCGATGCGAAATCGCTGCGAAATGCGAAATCGCTACTCGCGGAAACATCCGCGAGATGCTGCGAGATGAATCGACATCGAATCAACGTCTCAATATCCCTTTAGTCGAAATCGAATCGACGTCGATGCCATCGACGGTGATTGAATGTATCATTCGACGTGGATCGATGTTGATTCAATGTCGACGTCAACATCAATTCGATGTCGATTTAATGTCGATATTTACATTGAATCAACGTCGATTCAGTATCGAATGAGACATTGAAGGAACATTGAGACGTTGATTCGACGTTGCGGATACAATGTTTCCGCGAGTCGCCATTGTCGATTCAATGCGATTTCGCATCGCTGTTCCGCTAGGATTAACTTTTGATCGAAAAATTGAATTCGATAAATATAACGATTGGTGTCTTTTTTAAATTATGTATTGATAAATTCAATTTTGTATAGTTAAACTTATGAATAAATCCCTCCTCTCGAAGAAATGAATTCTTTGAAAAAGCCTGACAAATGTTTTGAAAAACTCTAGAAACTGATAAGTTCTGAATATCTCTCAAAAGTGGGACTATTTATAATATTTGTTTTTCATCTCTATATTTTTTGGTTTGTTTATACATATATATATATATATATATATATATATATATATACACCTTTGTGATATCACAGTGGAATCCCAGCGGTATCACGTCGATATCACAGCGATATCACAGCGATATCAGGGTGGTATCATTGCTACAACAATTATGTTTGTTTTTCAACGTCATATATCTTCGAATTAGGTTATGATTTCTTCTTCGGACACCGGAATGCCCAGTAGTAGAATACAGTACCTATGCTTAGCTTGACTTTTGTTTGAGACCACTGTACGGAATCTGAAGCAGCATTCTGATTGGTCGCATGAAAAAGTATAACCATCTTTGTTTAAATTACACAGTTGAAGTGAAATGAAGTTTTGGTATGGTTTTGAAACACAAACGGAATAACATTAAGGTCAAGTCGAAAGTCTGCTGCAACGATGTTAGTGACTTTGCTTGTAAAAAAATCATTTGTTGATATTGTTTAAAATGCTTATCAGAACGAGATTCTGTGTTTATGGGAGAATGGTTTTAGCCATAAAGTAACATTTTGTAACAAGCCGTTTGGAAAAATGGTGAGTTCTACGAATTTTTCCACCTCGAAAACTAGAAATCACTATTCTTCAACAATTAAATACGAACGAAGTTTATTTTGCGGTCAAAGTGTGTAAAAAAATTGAACAAATCTCGCTCTGGTCGTTAAATCAGTACCCGTATTCTTATTTAGCAGTATTTTGAAAAATCTGTAATATCGGTAATCACACTTTCGACACGACCTTAAGGTAATGTCTCAAGTCTGCTGCAACGGAGTTAGGGACTATGTGTATGACAAAATTATTATTACTTAATATTTTGCAGTAATCTGACCATAGTATAAAATTGATTGTGTGCAAAGCTGCAGACATTTCGGATAGATATGTGTCACACATACTTTAATAAACCGATTAATGTATGTTAATATTTTGTTTAGAAAGGTAGTTATTGACCTTTGTAAAATTATTAGCATTAATACTCATAAGTTTTCAAATGCTTTCCACAACTGTAACAATAAATACATGTAAAAAACGTTTTATACACAATAAGACTCTTTTTAATTTGTTGTTGATGCATTTATACTAAATACAAAAATACTACAGAATTTTCTACTTTAGTAAAAACTACCCAGATAGAATAGAATATACTCTTAAATATGTAAGAACAGTTCTGTTTACCGCATACATATGTGGTGAAGTTGAAAAAAATTAATTTAATGAATTTTCACATACAATTATTTTATTGCATATATAAACATTTACACAACTATGATCTCAGATTATTACTACAATTACTGAATTTCAGTGCGATTTAGTTTGTTGTAAAAAAAATAATTAAGTTATAAAACGATAACAATGCATAAGTTCTTGTTTAGTTATGAAAATGTACATTATGGAATGTTCAATAATTATCTAAGTCTTGCTTCTTCTAAGGTGAAAAAGGATTGTTTTAATATATATATTACTAGTGACACGTGTAGTGCATAAAGTATGTAGAATATAATACAATTCAAAATTCACAACAGCATATGGTACAATAAAATTATGAGTAATTTAACAAACAAAAACGTACTTACCTCATGCACGTGCCGTCTTACCTCTCTTAAATATGAAAGATCAACTAACAATTTTGCTTCTTTTTTCAAACAAAGTAATACTGATATAAGCCATTTGAATTAACACAAAATGAATTATAACACGAATACAATAAAATAAGATGAAATATTAAAAAAATTGATAATAATGCAATTAAACAAAGTCATTTAGAATTAGTCTAACTTTAGTCCAGAATTAATATAAATATTAATGCTCAGTATTACTACCATAATTAACAATTGTCAATTTTACAATAATAAATAACATTGAAATCAGTATCAAAACAAAGTTGTATTTAATTAACACAATATTAAATTTGATTTTCAAATTGCAGAATAATTAAAATTCCTTTAAAAATATTAAGACCAGGTACAGCCTGACATACAATAACTTATCTCAATGTCGTCTTATCACTGTATTTATCCACTATGTTCAATACATTATTATCAAGTGATGCACAACATCACAAAAGATCGAGTCGATTTTAGTAGCCACAAATTTTGTAGTAAAAAAATATTGTAAACCTCCAATGAATGTTAACAAATCAGTCACATCAATTACCAAATTCTTAAACACGTTGCTATCTGGGTAATTTTCCTCTGGAGACATTTTCTAAAGCTGAAGCAAAAGCTGTCTAACGCTCAAAACTGATCAACTTAAAATGTCTAGAAAATGTCTCCCCTATCGCATATATATATATACACACTATCTATATATACGCGTTTAAATATAAATCAGCAATAAAACTTTATGTTAGACAACAGCAACAAAACTTTACTGGAGTAATCAATGATATGGAGGATCAAGAGCAAAAAGCACGTTGGAAATCCATTGTCAAAGTTAAAGTGAGTCAACATAAGAAAGAAACAAAATTTATTAGTCTCAAACACAAATAATCTTCACATTTTAGGTATTGCGTGAATAATTTCCGTTAATTATCATGAGCATGATATGCAGGTTACAAATATGGCAAATTGTTGGAATGCCTAACTTAAAGGTAACAGTACATTGCACAACTATAAGAGAATTTCAAAATTCGCAAAGTTCAGAATTTCCGCCAAATGTTCTACACTCGGCAGGGTGAAACTGAACTTTCCAAAGGTTGAAAAGTAAGATCGTGACGGAACATTGGATGTTGATGGTATATTTAAGGTAGTATGGCAGTTACAGACCCTAGTTAAATCAGATACAATCATTTAAAAATATAAACAAAAATTACTTCAAATATCTAAAATAGTATGTGCCAAAAGAAAAATACAATTATTTTTAGCTATAAAATGATTTTCATTAACATTTTTAAGCAAATTTTAAAGTCTTATTTAACATTTTCACATGGTCGACTAATCAACCTCCCTAAGAGCTTTTGTTAAATGCCTAATTGTAAAATTTGACAATTTCAAATTTTAATTTCACAAGGGGTACGTTGATGCACATACTCATGTGTACAAGTACTTATTCTACCAAAATAAGTAGAGAAAATAATTTGTATTGCACTGCCACACTAGCTTAAATTGCGTGTTACCTCTTCGTGTCATAGGCGTGATTCAATGATTAAAAATCGAATTTACATTGCACTTCCAACGCTGCTTTAGCTTAGAGCCACCGCCACGCTTCCTCCAG
Organism: Ceratoteleas bidentatus; assembly: GCA_022817645.1. Lineage (NCBI taxonomy): Eukaryota > Metazoa > Arthropoda > Insecta > Hymenoptera > Scelionidae > Ceratoteleas > Ceratoteleas bidentatus. The sequence continues at coordinate 6,745 of JABFPB010007067.1, read as the reverse complement.
TGTTACCAAGTCTAAAACCCAAGATATCAAAAGAAAAAGAAAAAAACTTGGTTGAAGTGGAACTGAACTGAGAAACGTGAAAGTATGTACAAAACACCTCGAGAGCCAGTTGCTGTAAATGTTATATCAATTTCTTATTTGTACATTAATATAATTATCAAAAAGTTACAGCGGGTTGTTTCGCACGACATCGTCGGATTCCTTATCCAGCTATATGCATCCTTGCGTCAACAAAACATCGTCTCGTGAAATGTAGAAATCAGCATTTATTTATACACTATAAATAAATATATATATACACACACATATATGCCTATAAATATGTGTATATACATACATATATAAACTGCGGAAAAGATATTGGTCGGTAAATTCAATTATTTGATTCGTCAGTGGCGCCGGGTTCGTGGCTGTCCCGAACATGAGAATCCAAAGATAACTATTGCTTATAATACTTGAATGTGAATCCCAGTGATCCCGTCACGACCGTTCCGCTCGCGTCCAACTTATTTCCGGACCGGCTGCTCTCTCGTCAACGAAGACTTAACTCGCAATTGTTTATCTTTTGCTTTCATATTTTTGTTTCTTGATCTTTGCAATCAGATTACGCTGGTTTTGTAGGCTGATCGTAGCGGGACAAAAACGTAATTCGCTTTAATATTTTGTTAGTCTAGCGGTCTCTTCTTGCCTCGTCGCCATTTTTAGTCATAGTCACAATTATACACAGTGCGGTCTGCCGTCGTAGCTTCTCTCCACTGTCTATCTAGGCGCAACTCCTCCGCGAAAGAAAAACAATCCTCCAACAATTGTGTATGATAGGTTTACTCTGTTTTTGCTGTTCGTTTTTCTGTTGTTTGTTTGTCTTTTTTGTTGTAATTGATGTTATTTTTGTCGTGTTGCTTGCTTGCGTTATCCTTTGGACACACTCATCAGTCGCACATTCGCACTTGCACATCGGATGCAGCAACTTAAGAAATGACTGAATACAAAAACTAATGGTAGAGGCAAAAGAATGGTGACATTACCTGGGCCGCTACTCACCACCTACAGGCAAATTACCTGCCATGGGAGTAGGTGATGTCGAAACTATGTTTAATCGACTGTGCTCCTTTACTATGGGATCTGTAACAGTTGGGGAAATGCATTTCTTTAGATGGTTGTTGAGGATTTGAGGGCGTTGAAACGTTGAAGGCGCGGCTGTTATTAGTTTTGTTTGCCGACTTGATGGTACTGAATTCATATTGCGAAATAGTATTAAAAAAGCTGTTTGATGAATTAAGAGTTCTCCTCTTAAAATCAAGTGATTGAATTTTCAAGTGCAGTACAACTGAGACTCGCTGAATGCGAACCTGGCAAAGTTTTGGGGAACTACAAAAAGTGTCTCCCTTCGAATGCAGATCTAAGTTACAGCTTAATGTTTTGATATTTAAGTTTTAATTTGAACAATTTCTAAGCAATTTGCAACTTTTTCGAAGAATGTACAAAGAGTCAGTTAAGACGATGTAATACAACTTACTTTACTGCAAAATGGAACATTAAAAAGGGAAAGACGTCGGAAATTGGGATATTCATCTTGACCCATGGTGGGCACATTAACACAAAACAACACAACACAAGAAAAAAATCAAATAGACACTAAAATAAGTGAAGCTTCCACGGGTTAAAAACTCATCTGATGATCTCCGAAGTCATCAACTTTACCCTACGTTTCCAACATTTACCTTAAAATCTGGTTAAAAATGGACAAATCAGCCACAAAACAATTCCTTTAAGTTAGACAAAATGTTTAAAAAACCTCAACAACCTCATCCTGGATCTTCTTAGTGTTGATGCTGGAGTATCAAAACAATGCACATATCAACTTTTCATCTGGCTTTTATTAATTAGAAACTATAAAAAAATATTCCGTACGATTAAATCGATTCTATAACACATTAGTTTGCGTAGTGAACAAAATGAAAAAAGGAAATAAAAAAAGGAATATTTACAATATACCGATCCGTTATCTACAATGTGTAATAAAAAAAGGAACATAATAACGAAACAGTCAAAAACGATCCAACTTTGAGTTAGATGGCGCAAGTGAACATCACGAACGAATCGTGTGACAAAAAAGTGGATGGCTGGACAATAGTCTACGGCAGATGCAACGTTGCTATTCTACAGTGTAACTTTGTGTGAATTGTCAGTAATGCAAGTAGAGCGCGTCAACTTACAAAAATATGGATGCTCCATAGCCTCGCGAGCAGTGAGTCTCTCGTAATGATCGTAGCGTAAGAGCTTGTCGAGGAAATCTAAACTTTCGGGCGTAACGAGGTGTTGGTTTTCCGAGTGAACGAAACGCTCCCAACGCTTACGCGAGTGCCGACCGAGAATGTCATTGAAGCGTGGGTCGAGCTCGATGTGGTATTTGTCGAGATACTCGAACAGTTCGTCTGTGCCCAAAACTTTGGCAATCCTTACTAACTGATCGTAGTTATCGTGGCCGTGGAAGAATGGCTCTTTCCTGAATATCATACTCGCCAGCATACAGCCCAAGGACCACATGTCCAACGAATAATCGTACATCTGAAACATTTGTGTCATTTGTAAGATTATCTGTTTCTACTTTCATCGGTATAGCAATAAAGAATACAAAAATTAAAATAATATTTATTCTTTTAATAAAAAGAAAATACAAAGAATAGATATTCTTTGTATCTTCTGATACAAAAAGTTAAAATAAAGCTTTGAAAAGCATTTCTGGAAAAGTACACATTGAATATTTTTATTTGTTACAAATTCAACTATTTTAACCATCCAGTTCTCGAATTCTTATTCTTATTTACTTTGACTTTCCTGGAAAGTCAAAGTAAATAAGAAACAGAACTGCATTAAGTGCATTTTATTTATGTGATCCAATTAAAGTATTTAGATTAAAAATTGTGTAACTAATAGTTTATGGTATAGAACATTGGTAGAATGTCTTGTGAAGTATTGAATATATATGATTTATAAATAATGAATAAATGCCAAAAATTGCTTAAAAAATGATTTCATGGCATAAATGAAACAAAATTAAAAAATCAGGCATTTCAAGTGAAATTATTGTATTGTCAAGTTTATAAAGAAAAAAAACACATTTTAATAAATCTTTGATTTTCATTTGTACATACTAATGAATATTAAATATTCGTTGCTATCAAGAAAAACTTGTTCTAACAAAATAACCTAAAAATATGTTATCATTTCAATAAATGAATAATATTTTGCTCCTCTGTATAAATATCTGGTCTTTCACAAAAAACTATCTTGAATTGATAGTAAGTATTCAAATTTCAGATAGTTGTTTGTATGATGTACACAAACAAAGACATTTACTGTGAAGTGTACTTCATATTCTTACTAGAAAGTACCCTTTCAGCCAATAAGCTGACGACTTTTCCCCGTATTTGATGTAATTTTCAGTAATTACTCTTTAACTAAACAGTAGAATTGTACCATATTTTTACAGTCTTATACTTAAATGTCCACAGCATACTACATATTTCAATTTTATGAAAATCTATAATAACTTGTTTCACGATAGTCCCACCCTTAAACTTTTTCTCTGAGATTGAGATTACATTTCTCTTGAAAAATAATGCAGCAATCATGTAACTGACATTTTTCCCAACAGGAAGTGCTTTTTCAATAGGTTACTGAAATAGTGATATGAAAGTGATATTTAAATAAATAAAATTAAAATAAAGTAAAATTTAATTGCTTTCACAATACTTTGTCAAAATCCCTTTCGAGATGGCGCTGAGTATTGTCTTGTGCCATTGGTTATGCATACATTTATAGAGTTGTCACTTACACAGAGATTTTTCATTTTGACTTGAAAAGGTTTTGTTACACATGAAAAACTATACTACTATTGTATAAAAACATACAATTATGGAATAAATATACATTTTCCCAAGCATACAAGACTAAAGCAAACAACTGCTTCATTGTTATTTTTCATTGTTTTCTCTAGTTAAGTTACGAAAATAATCAATAGGATATGATAGGAATCTGTATAAATTATGTCACGAACATGTTTTTTGAGAACTATTTCCAAAACCTTACCAAAAATCAATGTGAAAATCAGCAAATGTATTGTCTGATAAAACCTTAGGAATTTATATTTACAGTTACTTATGCATTATACCCAAGTGACATATCAGATATAAAGCAATTGCAAGCTACTAGATAATGTTAATTTTAGCAATATCGATTCTATGTAACATTTTAAAATGCGACTTATTTCCGTCCCATTCACCATTTAATTACAACTATCAGGTACAATTGCAGATCACTGCTTCATTCAATGTAATGAAAACAATCTTTAGACAAAAAATGTGCTTTGAATTTAATCGATTTTATTAATTATCAGTTGTTTCTGTGATTGTTACGTATCCGATTAGATAGCTGATATTCCAAAACCCATTCAACTTGAATTATTCATTATAATCTTCATCACTTTACTACTTGGAGAATACGGAATCACCGATAATTTCATTAATGTAGTTTTGTTTAATGCAAGTTTTGTGTTTCTCTTGTACTTGCTTTTCCCAGATCGACATTCATAATCGTAATTGTTGAAATGTAATCTCTTTTGCTTATTTGGAATCAATCCATCGACCCTTAACAATGATTCGAGCAGTGCCGATTCCCAATAGTTTTAACAAATGCTCTACATCGACGCACCTGATAATCTACTAAAAGCTCTGGCCCTTTGAAGTAGCGCGAGGCAACTCGCACATTGTACTCTTGAGCCGGATGATAAAACTCAGCTAAGCCCCAATCGATTAACCGCAACTTTCGATTTTCATGGTCAATCATGACGTTGTGCGGTTTAACATCCCTGTGCATGATACCCATGCTGTGGCAGTAGTCCAAAGCCTGCAATGCAATGTCATAAGAAAGTTAATCAATATGAAGACATCCACTTATTTATGTAAGCAAGCTCATGAGAATTAGATTTTCGAATTAGTGAAGAATGTTGAATGTTCAGTTTAATATTTTGGGCAATTTTGGAAAACGTATTCTATTACTTAATGCAGTGCCATTATATTGAACATTCTGTAATATGCTTTAAGAATGTGTATTTGCGAATAATAAATAATTCTTTGAGCAGCTCTCACAAAGAATTAAGGTGATTTGTCTGTGTTAAAGTGACAGAGTTGGTGCTTTTTTAGTTTTAGTTAACATTTTTTTTATTATCCGAGAGTCAGTTTTGTTCACACGTAATAACAAGTGTGGCATTAGAAATGTTATAATATTTTAATCTTTTAGGGGAGTTTTTTTAAGAGTACTGTGAGGGGAGTTTTTGGGGAAAAAATGTTGGCAGTTAAAATAGATATGTACATACTTTCAACAATTCGTAGAGGTAGTATCGTATGTCATAATCTGTAAGTGTCTGGTATAGTTGTTTGAAGTCCGTGTTGTTCACGTGTTCAAAAATGAGCGCTGGTGTTCGAGAGACCGGATCCTTCACAACGGCTTGCAGGGTTATAATATTGGTGCCACCTCGCAAATTTTCTAAGATTTTTATCTCTCGCTTTATTTTCTTCTTCTTAACTGGCTGCAATATAAACAGTACATTTAAAGGAAAATCAATCAGGGGACCCATACAAAACAATTATAGCTGCACTGAAATTAGTTTGGTATGGACAAAATATCACTTGACTACACTTTTATATATAAGTTTATTACAAGTGAATAAACAAAAACAGACTTTTAAGCTCAGAAACAAGTAGGATAATCATACCTTTAATATTTTAACAACACATTTCTCGTTATTTGTGATGTTAATGGCTTCAAATACTTCACTATATTTTCCACGACCCAATTTTCTTAATAACTGATAATCATCTTGTTGTCTGAAATATGAAATAGTTTTGGTTAAATTTCATCATTTTAAGTATTTTAAGATACAGATTTTAAGGTGGGCATTTCATGGCACTAGTAAAAACCAACAATTTATTTCTAAGTGATTTCAGGGAGAATCAAAGTTTCAAGACACTTTTATTGCTTTTGTTCTAAGAGAATTAAATAATTACCATAATAATTATCACTATGAATTCACTGTTGAAGTTGTTGAAAATGAAATTAATATATATTCCTAGCTGCTAGTTTCGGAGTAATATTTTTTGCAAAAAGAATTAAAGTTATACTAGAATAATAAACAAAATTTAACAATTAATATTATATTTTTTTGTATCAATTTATACATTGCAAACAGAAAATTAAAGTTATAATAGAATAATAAAAGACAACTTTTTAAAAGTTACATTTAAGAATGTAAGAAAACATTTTCAATAATTTACATTGCATACATTTTTTTTGTTGGTTTATACATTGAAAATACTACCTATGTTGTTTTTATTAAAATCTCAGCACTGCGTGATTAGTTGTAATATGATTGTTAAATATGTATAGGTATACATTTATAATATAATAACTAATATCAATTAAACATATTTGTGACATAAAATATTTTCTAAACAAATGACAATGGTACTTTGGTACTTTAGTTTGAATCTCCAGAGAACTTAATGATTTTACAATCATGATACACATCAGTTAATGAATATGTATAGAAATACAGATTAATATAATTAAGGATATTCAGTCACCAAAACATAAATGCAAAGAATTCGTTGAAATTTGACCAGAACATATTTTAAATAAACATAAAACTGTCTGATTTTTTCAGATTTTTTAACCGTACTATTCA
>JABFPB010007066.1:0-11387 GCA_022817645.1 Ceratoteleas bidentatus | reverse complement strand
TATTTTCGACATTTGAAAACTATCGAAAATCGCCTGCTCTGTTCGTTGCGAAAATTGCAACACATTTCTCTCCGTGTACCGATGTCCAGCGCCATTGTCACTGTCCCGTACATTGATGTACAACACCAATGTCAATGTCCCGGCTGTCGGTCATCGGTCATCACTGGCCCCTTTTTTCCCGTGAAGAGCCATTTCGCTCCCGGCAAAGTTCGCTGTCAACTTTCTTTTATTCTTTTATAGCGTTTATCCCGTTAATAAATTATTATTATTATTATTTGACACTAAGGTAAGTTTTAATGATCAATAATTGCATCATAGGTCATTATTATTACCCAATGCAGAAATCTACTGTGCTACACGGAAAAAAATGTCTTGGCAAAATAAACAAAATTTAGGTTATGAACACGAATCAGGAATATCTGCACAGGACTGGTACCTGTGCCGCGCAGTGCTCAGTCTATTATATTTTTGTCCATGTATGATGAGAGAATTATACAGAATTCAATGGAATTCGAAGGAAGTAACAATTTATACTGACCTCGATTCCCTTTGCAATTTAATACTTTTGACACAATTTTTATAACAATGAACAATGAAGTTGAATAAATGAATCATTTCTAATAACAAAATGAACAGTCAATCCGGAAAAATTTAAAAGATAAAACTAATTTTATCTTGGAGACCCGTAATATTAAAATTCAGTAATCAGTATCGTTTCTTCTGGACAATGATACATGAATTAGGGATAAGTCAATTAGTTGCACGGAAAAAAATGTAATAATTCAGTTTCGAGAAATGATGGGCTATACGGTATCATCGTCATGCATTCCTTTAGTATCAATGGCAAAATAAGCTTTTTTATTTTGGTAGTCTTAAAGACTAACTGGATGTATTTTTTGTTAATTGCAATTATGATCCTCAGGCTATGGAGAAAATTATGTTGCACAAATAATCGTAATTTATATAAATACACTCACTTCAGATCAGACACGCCGAAATTCGACAATAGACCTGATGTAAATACAACACCAGAAAAAATGGTGAACAAGCCTGCAATACCTGAAATTAGAGAAAATCCAGTTAAAAATATTTTAGTGAATCTATAATACAACAATACTCACATTTGATCAATCACCAATACATACGATTGTACCGAAATTATTGTACCGCGACACCAGATCTTAGTCTGACAGTTCGCTGAATTCTAAATAAATAAAATACTTTATTTTTCGACAGGCAGTTGTCGACCCTCCCATCTCGGTTTAAAAGTTGATTTTTTCCGGCGCACACGGCATAAAAAATATCGTATGCGACATGGATTTATCAGTTATCAGCTTCGCCACGGACTAAAAATCTACTCGCCGGGAATCATCAAATTCCGGCCCTTGTTGCATAATATACAATTTTAGCATGTTTGGTAAAGTATGATTGTAATAAATATGTTCAATTTTTAAATAAATTGATGAACAAATAAAAATCTTTTCTTATATTGAACTATTGAGTTCAGTAATTACTTCAGTATGGTTTAATTATTATAATGAATATTTTTAATTTTAAATATCATTATTATACAGTATAGACGAGCTAATCTTTTCCTTTAATTATAATAGTATAACTTGACACAGTTTTTCAAAAATAAACAACATTTAGTGTAAAATAAATTCTTTCAACAAATCCTTCATCCGAAAATAAAAATAAAATTTGCCTTCTTTCCCGTTTCCTTATTGTAAACAATTTCATGGTGGAACCTCCTTAAATTTCCAAAAAAATCCCACACCAAAAATGCCTTCCACTCAGACTTGTCTCCCCCTTGAATGTCCTCATACATGCCCTGTGAAGTCGCTCCTCGTCTCCATAACGGCGATTTGGTAATTGCGATAATGACCTCGAGCCACTCACGGTCTCGATTGACACGCTATCGCTTTCTATGAAACTTTCACTAACGTCAAGGCTTTCACGGGCCGCTCAAACAGGTTTCCTCTTATCAATGGCCTCGCCGATGTTACGCGTACTTGCACTTGGGCCATTCTTTCGCGTCCAATTTATTCGCCGACGCGGCACGCGAAATTCCATTCATTCTCTCCAAATGCACCCTTTCCCACCGATTTCCAGGCCGCTTTCGTCGTGCGCTTTTGCACAGCGCCCTCTGCCGAGCAACTCACCTATTATGTACTTTGAGCCTAGGTTGTTCAAATTGCGAAACTGATAGTATATTATCAAAATCGCGAAACACCGGATAATCGTCATCAGAATTACGTCAGCGGCGCTGGGGTCCTGCAACAGAAACGAAGTCGCTGACTCTTTGTTTTCATTTTGTTTTGCGACGAAAAGTAAACATAGTTAGCTTCCATAGGACATTGGAAGCTAATCTTGGTGGAGGTCGCCGTAAGCTATCAACTTATGGTTAGAGTTGGAGTTGAAGAAACTGTTTCACAATTATGGGTTTTTTCAGAGAGTGAAAGGGAACACATTTTTCTGGGACTAGTTTAACAGTAAACATGACAGGAGCTTTCTTCATTCTTGACCCCTAAGACTACCTTGACCTTCACTTCTGTGTCTCGGTTCTTTTATCTGGAATCCTCCCAATGCTGAGATTATCTTCCCATTCCAAACTTTTATTTAACTTCTTTTATGAATTATTAATTAATAATTAATTAAATGTATTTAATTTATTTTAACAGTACCCTGATGTCAACTAATCTGTATTTATTAAATAATATTCATATAATTAAATAATATTCCATTAATTGGTTTCCCTCTCAATTTATCATTTAAAAAGCAAAAAATCTTGTTTTTCACATATCTGTAAAATTTAGATATATCCCTATCAGCGAAGAACTACTTAATTCCAGGAACTTTTTCAGAATATTACTTAAACTAACAATCTATATTCTATGAATATTAAGTAATGTTCCTAGCTAATGGGGTAATTGTGAAAATAATCAGACTAAATTATCTCCCACTTCTTACATTCTCAGGATTCCCTACTGAAAAGTCTCGAAAGTGATCAGACGTTTATATTTTTAATTCAACATTTTCCCGGTTATATCAGCTGTGAAACCAATTACAACCATTCGAGGGGCTCGTGCGCATTTCGGCGCCCTTATCGAAATTGCGCTCAATTTCGATTTACGTAAAAGTCCGTCTTCCACGTGTTGCCTGATACTGGCGCTAATGACAACTGCGTCGAATAAGGTGACAAACCCGTTTTGCGAATTGCGATATTCGTTAAAACACTTTTCGCCGATAGCCTGTATCAAATACTTAAGCTTCGTTCAATTATATTTTATTTTGTATGCCAGTGATAAAACCGTTCGTCGATTAGAAAACTGTTTAGATTTTTTGTCCGGTCGTGGAAAGTGTCTTTTTCCACTAAGTTCACTTTTCTTTTAGCCTTTTCCTTTATCAGTATGATAATGATTGTTTGTCAGCAGCACGATGCATAAATAATAAAATAATGCAACAATATGATATTAATGACAATGGGTATTGTTCAAAACTGAAATGGGGATTCCGTTATTACTTTTGTTAGTTTTTATTCTTATGAAACAGTTTCAATATACACCTGCGCTGTCTCAGACGTTTCAATCACCATAAACAGTATTTCATGTAATAAAATCAATTTTGGAATATATTCCATTCTTGAAGTGCTATTCCAATTTTCAGTAATATTCAATGGCAAACTAAAATTCCAAGTTAATTCCATTCATGAAATGTTATATTTAAATGTTCATTTCGGCTCTAGCTTAACAGTTTTTTCAATTTAAATTAGCGTTATCTCAGAACATATTTCAAATTTCCACAAACTATTGCCATTTAATGTTATGTGATGAATTATTTTAGGAATACATTTAATACCATTCATTTAATGTTACATTTCCGTTGTAACTTAACAACTGTTTGAAGTAACCCTAGCGCCATATCAAAAGTTGTATATCAAATTTCCATAAATTCCATTTCATGTTATTAAATCATTTTGGAAAGCATTTAATTCCATTTTATTATTATATTTAAATGTTTATTGTTGCCCACCATTATCCCCATCGCAGATATTTATATTTTGATAACTTAGGTGTCACTGTCGTCACTATTTATTTAGTTGAACTCGCACCTCCGAGTTGCAGCGGGTGTGCCAACAGGTGGTCGTAGAAATCGGAAGTTCCGAGTCCCGCGGCTGGGCATTTCCGGTTTCCAGATTGAGCATGCATGCTGTGAGGGTGAGGGTGGTGACGATGACCTCTAGCGGATGGCCGGCACAAAAGCGGCCATGGATCTCAAACAACTTTGGCAGCATCTTGGCGTTTACAAAGGTTGGGTCCCTGTTATGATTCTTCACTTCAATTTGACTGGTTCCTGTAAACAAAAGAACAAGTTCTTGACAAAGAGAACATATTATTTTTTGAGGAGGGGGGGGGGAATTTAACTTGAAAAATAGATTTAAGTTAAAAGCTGAAGATAGGATACAAAATAGTTTTAATAAATGCATTACACTTTAATTACAGTGTACTATTAATAGTGATGAATTTTCGGAGAAAAGTAAAATCCATTTTTAAATTGATTTGAAAATAAATAGAAAAAAAACAAATTTGTAGATCCTCAGTGTCTTTCATAGCGGAAGAATGGAATTGCCACTGAAATGTTCAACACTGGCAGATAGTTATCTGACGTCTTTTAATTGTTATAGTTAATTTTAAGCAATTATCAACAGTTTTTTTCCAATTAATGATGCGGAATAAATTTAGCTTACAAATTAGAGTGAGCATTCCTTCACTCGAATCGGTTAAGGATGCAAACAATTCAACCAGAATGTCTACTCATTCAAAGCCCAAAATTGACCAATGCACTCAGAATGCCGATCCTCAATATGAAAAGCAAATTTGGTTCGCCCGACGATCACTCAGATCAAATAACTTTCTACAAATACATTAGCGCGCCGTTTACAATTTTCTCTAATTAAACATTTCACAAATCGTCTCGTAATCGTTTCCAAACTAGCCAAAACAACAAAAGCAATAGGTTGCGAAAAAGCGAAAATAAACTAAGAAAAAAAAAATTGCCCGCGCGCGATCGTATTTGTTTATTCGATCCACTATTTTCGTTCTCTTACATAAACTGCGTCCGAAAATATCCGTGAAAGGGCGGCGTCGGAAAAGCGTCGCGGACTGGACGCGACGAGTGTCGGGCGACTTGGCGGCATATGAACCCGAAGACAAGTGTGCCTCGGAGCTGAACTCGAGCCGGGCACGGGAGCTTCGGACGCGCTGTTCGCACGCTCGCGACGTCACTCCTTCACTGGCGCGCGGCTCGCCGAAATGAATTCAAAACGGCGCGGCGCGCGCTGCTGCGCCGCCCGTTGTCAAACTCCGGAAGCGCTCGACAACATCCGACTTGACTCAACGCACTTTCCCTCTCTGTTAGCGAACGCGTCGATGCAAACAAACAATCAAGAACAAAACAACCGCTTTTTGAGGTTGCATAGATATAAAAAAAAGGGACAAAATGAATTTTGTGTCACACCTGCACAAAAAGTGACCTTTTTCGGGCCGAAAATCCTGCGCAAAGTTGCACTTTTTGGCCGTGGCTCGGATGTGAGCGGGCGCAAAGTAAAAAAAAATTTGGCTCAAAGTTAAAAAAACTCGGGCGCAAAACAAAAATCAAGCACAAATTATAGAAAAATCAAGTACAAAGTAAGAAAATTTCATACAATTTTTTTTGTTTTATACTGTTACTTTGATCCCTGCCGTGGTGGAATTGAAATTCTGAAAAAGACTGAAAAGGTCTGAAAAACGCTCTGCAAAAGTCCGCAAAAAGTCTGCAAAGCAGTCTACAATAGTCTGAAAAAGTCTGAAAAAGTCTGTGAAAAACTCTGAAAAAAAGGTTGTCATACTGGGATTTTTCAGAGATATGCAGACTTTGAGGAAGGGCAATCTGTACAAAGTCTGCAAAAGTCTGAAATCAGCTGTGAAACTCTTTTACTCGATTTTTCCGTGATTTGCAGATTTGATACCCAAGGCGACCTCGTCTTGGGTATCAAGTCTGCAAATCTCTGAAAGTGTTGAAAAACCGAGCAATTTTTTACAGACATTTTCAAACTTTTGCAAACTGTTTTGCGGACTTTTGCGGAGCATTTTGAAGACCTTTTCAATCTTTTTCAGACTTTCATTTCCACTAGGGTGTTTTTCAAATGCGGGAGTAAGGTAGCACTTTACTCTCTAAAACCAGGAAGTGTAGTAGCACTTTGCGTACCCTCGTAAGAAAAAATATTGTGTGCACCACGGAGTAAAGTTGTTACTCCCTCGGGCAAAATACGCAGCGCTCGCCTATAGCTCGCCTTCGGCGAGCCTCCGGCTCGGGCGTGTGTGCTTCGCCCCCGGCAGTAAAAATCAACTTTGTAAAAATCAGAATTGGTCGTGGTTGATATGAATACCTGATGATGGTATTGCCATTGGCCAAAAAATCATCGTTTTTCAACAAATAAAAATGATAATTTACAACAAATATTTTTTTGCCTAAAAATATTTAAAAAATATGTCGTTAAATACACGAGTATTTTTACACGGTTTGTGGAAAATTACAATACGACGTGTATTCTGGTTTTAGATTCACACAACATGAATTGTAAATTTACACTTTTGGGTTTACAGTGTAGCACGAGGTGAAGCCGAGTAGGAGCCGAAAATATCGTGTTACGTACGATATTTTTCACAACAAGTGTACGGGAAACTCAATTTCCCACCCTGAAAAGTGGAAGGGAATTGGCCAGTGGCGCATGTGGTGAAAGCAAAATTGTTTTTTTTTTCATAGATAAAAAGTTTCGAAATAGAAGAAAAATTACTTTAACAGAATTTAGGAATGAAAAGAGGGCCTTTTCTTCTTTTTTTTTTATAAGACAAGAATGCAGAATTTTGTTGTGAAGTAAATAGTGTGACTACTAGATCGATTACCCTTTTCATACAGGGCGTTTCTGCATGAATAACAAAAATGCAGTGCGATTTTCATGTTGCAAAACTCTAATGGATTGTCTACTTCCTGTCGTAGTTGAGCAATAAGTAGTGAAAAAAGTAGTATCGTAATAATCTAGTAAAAACGGTAAGAAAACCGTTCTAATGTTACTTTTATTAGAATGAGAAAAGTACTTTGTCGCCTGCGTTTTGCGGGCGAAGACGGTTGAGCGGGCGGAAAATACACTTTTTATCACTCGTAATGAAAAATAATGTTCACTACGCGGCGGAAAATTTGCTTTCTCACTCGTTTCTTCCAGAACTCGGCTTCGCGTCGTTCCGGAAGTTCACTCGTTTCGAAATACGAATTTTCCTCCCTAGTGATGAAATGTACTATTTAAAATATATTGTAAACGAATTTAATATTTACATTTGAATGTGCTTCTATTATCACAGGCTCTTTTAATTCCTATTATCATTGGAAGGAAACATTGTGGAACAATAAACAATTATACACCCATGTATTAAGACAAATTATATCGCTGTTTGACTTCGATTTCAAATAAATAACACATCTAACCGTCGGTTTAGGAGTGCAATAATAAATGTAATAATATCTTACGTAAACCATTCCATAGACTCCTCACTTTCACAATTGTGTATTCAATTTAAGTAACTTTACTTGCTACTAAATTTCTGGAAAGTATTCTCCAGTTCAGAAATCCAATTAAGACAAATGGAAAAAAATCCATTTGTCCAGCCATTTTCAATTTTGACGAAGCCTTTTTTTAATTTTTACCCAAATAGTTTAATCATTAACTTATTAGCAAAATTCAATTCTCATTTTTTTGTTATTTTAATAATCAAAAGGTATTCGATTAATATAATTTATTATATTGAAATTAATTATATTGATTGCTTTGAATAAATTGAATAGAATCGACTATAACTCAGTTTTAAAAAATGACAATAACGACGATCCAAAATAACTTTGAATGGCCCAATAAATATAGCACTGTAGTTACGAAGTGTGCAATATGCACATAAGCAAATTTAGGCAATACCCACTTTGTCCCAACTCGGCGATGGTCCAGTTCGGCAATGCCCTATCAGATTTGCAATAATTTCATTACGCTTGAAAATGTGTGCCCTACATTGTGTCTGACGTATTGAGGTTACTCAAGAAGCCTGGATCTCGTCTAGTCGAATCATACAATTTGATTTTTACGACACAAAACGATTTATCACTTCAGCGTAACCCAAAAGAAATTGTTCCACGTTTTGTTCTCACGTTTTCAAAATCCACCAATTGTTTAGCAATTTTTTCTTGAGTGCGAGACGAAATAAAATTGAAAGAAAACGTTCTACATTAGAATAATTCGGTTACATAATAATTGGATTTTTATCCGACAAAACCGGTATCTGCGTGAAAAGTATTCTTTCGGTAAATATCACAGACGATTAATTATTCATGGGAAGAAGAGAAGAGAAAACCGAATGTCAATAGTGTTGGCCAGCAGTTCTAATTTGACTACCAAGAACGTTGTCAGACGTTGGAGAGTTTCCTTTCTTTTTTTTTTATTTTTTTAATTGATTGAATGATTTTCCTTCGAGATAAAAAATAGTGCTGTATCATTTGAAGTTAAACTTTAAACATACAATAACTGTTATTTTTCCTTTATATAATATAACATTTATAATTACACAACGCAAATGTAAATATTAAATCCAAAAAGAGAGTTGTTTGTTTGTAAAAAGTATGAACACGTGTTAAGATGAAGTCTCAAGCGCAAAGCATTTTGAATGATTATTTACTGACCGTACTTTGATTATGCGTAAAAATACGGTCATTTTGAACCAACTGTCGACATTTTTCAATCACGCATTTTCAAAAATAATGAAAACTCATTTTCGAGGCGAAAGGTAACTTGGGCAAAAATGGGACAAGAAACAACCAATAATTGAACAAATAAACTCCTTTGGGCAAATATTGGCCAATTCTAGGATTGCCTGGTTCACTGGGAACATTTGTTTCAATCAGAAACAACAAGATAAAATATAATTGCAAAAGAAAAAAAAGAAAAAATAGGCAGTCAAAATGAACAATCATAAATGGTGCTCCAAAGTTTCACCGAACGAACGTTGCCGGCATGTTTATTATTGTTGTGTCCGCATATCACTTATTTCCCCCTTATATGAACTTTGTATGGCCAATATATTGGCATTAGTTAAAGAGTCAGTTTGATTATCCGCATACAAATACTCCCTTTGAAATCCGGACAAGTTTTCGATCTACCTGCGATGACATCGCCCAGCGACATGACAGTCTTTATGAACATTTCATTAACATTTTTTAGTACAATAAGCAACTAAATGTTCACAGTTCAGATATGTATGGCTATAAATGTTGTACAGGCTTGAACGGTGAACATTTGGTGGCTTAACGGCCACCATTTTGCTATCCTGCTAGTTCCAATTAAGCATCTTAACATAGAAACTAAATGGAAATTCCGGATGGCGACGCGAGCCTCACGTAATATGATAAATTGTATAATATAGTTGTTCTTCAAAATTGTAAATCGCGAAGCGCCGTTAAACGAGCGAATTTATCATCAAATGCAAATTCGTACTGGACAGAAGTGGTTATGAAGCTGACTGACTCGAAACGCGTTACGTGATCCCGTTTCGAAAACAAATATCGGGATCATTGACGCGCTGCATTGATTGGAAGAAAGGCACTTGACAAGTGTTTACAACATTTTTCTCAGGTAGAGAATTTGTATGGGATCAGAAATTGAAAATATACTGCGAAACCGAAGACGAGAAAAATTGAACCGTATACGAATATTTTTTTTATGATTTAAACTTTATTTGTTGCAATTACACGTTAGAGTAATAGCACTTTGCAAGTTATCAGTTTTCACACAAAAAGTGCAAAGTTTCCATTCAAATGAGTGTTTCGATAAAAAATTCGATACGAAATTTCATTTATACCGTAACTTCTAAGGCATAAGTAACACAGTATGTATGCAGGGCAATTATTTTACTGTACATTGACTTTTAAATCTGTAACAGTCGATACAATTTTTTGGCTTATCAAAATTCCTCATTGATTATTTATTAATCACATTCTCATTCAAATGAATATATAATTGTTTATAAAAAATTGGAAGCAGTGACCTCTAATTCTCAATGTATCAAATTAATCTTTCAATAGATAAAAAAAAGAAAACTCAGATATTATTACAATATTCCAAATTTGATTATATAAAACATTATGTTTTTATATGGTTCCGACATGAAGTTCTTTATAATGTGTATGTTTAAAAAAACATGTTGTAAAAGAGTATATTTGATTAAGTAGTGCAAAACTTAAAAGCAATGTTTGAATACAAATTTGTTTACAACGTTATTTACAACTTTGGCATTTTATTCTTTGAATTGTTTATTACTTTTCTAGTACATTGAATTAAAATTTTCATAATTTGATTAAACAATTGCTTAAATATTTCAACCAATATATTTGTCAAAGTTCTATGTGAATATTTTTTAAGTACAAAACTCATAAAGAAGGTTGTCCCGAAACTTCCTTATTATGATAAAGATTTCTTCCTGAAATTTCTCTCAACTCTTTCATCATCTTTCCCTGATAAGGCAGCAGTCAAATTCATTTCACCGAGTCTTGGTGACAATTTGAACGATTGAATTGAATGGAATTCAAGATTTCAAGAATTCAAGAGATTTACTTAAGTATGAAAACAATGCCTGATTAACCCATTGGACCAAATCAAGCCAGATTTGGCCTACATTTTGGCGATGGCCTGGGCCAGATGGTGGCAGTAATATGTCTCGAAATTCGCCCAAATATCGGTCAAATACGCAAGGCGTTTCAAGAAGGTCCAGATTCGTTATAAGTTTGGCCCACGGGCCTCGTGGTACTCTAATCTCTCGATATATAGCCAGTTTTCGATAAAACAGCCATCGTTTTCACATTTGACGCTGTTTAAGGTACTTACATTGATCGCTGATCAATTTACAATCGCTGGAGTTTGTTCCCGTGGGCCCATGACTCGAGAATCGCATTTCGAAAGAAACACTTAAAACACGCGGGAAACACTTCATCCGTTTATTTCACGTCCAATTTTGCAGTTTTCTTATTCTTATGCATGTGTTTTGTCTTTGACAGTTTAGTTATTTTTTATTGTTTATATCGTAAAATCAAATTTTCTCAAGGCAACATGCACAGTAAAAAAATCCGGAGTTAAATGGGTGTCATGGGAGTTAAATATTCCCTCAATATGGAGTTCCAGCAGGTCCACTCTTTAACGGTGTCAAAAGTTAGTCGAAGTTAAATTACGGAGTGAAATTCACACCGCGCGGAGTCATTTTGGCTGGAATGTGCATGCGCAGTAGACAAAATGACTCCGCGCGGTGTGAATTTTCACT
>JABFPB010007065.1:0-11387 GCA_022817645.1 Ceratoteleas bidentatus | reverse complement strand
ATTATTTAAATTTAAATTTAAATTTATTTAAATTTCAATTTAAATAATTCATTTAATTGTATTTAATTTTCTTGTTTATTTTAATTCAAATAATTTAATAATTAATTTAAATACCTAATTTTATTTTGCTTTATTTTAATATTTATTTATTAATTTAATTCATTAGGAAATTTAATTTCGGAACTAAAAGATACAAAATTTAAAAAACAAAATGAATGCTCTACTTAATTTCAATTTTTCTATTTAAATCAATTTCCAACTCTCTTTGAATTTCTTCGCGTGGAATTAATCTCAACTTTCTCTTCACCTATCCCCCATTGTAATTTCATTACGTTTAATTGATTGAATCTTCGCCGACTTTTTCATTTTCTTCGCCTGACTAAACTCTGACTTAATCCTTTCAAAATGCATTTCTTCAATTGATCCTTATGTTTCAATTCCTTTTTCTTTTGAATTAAAAGTTTGCTGGATTATTCATAAATCGTGTTCTCTTCGCATTTTTATCTACTGCATCTAATCTCATTAAACAAGAGCAACTTTTCTTAATAATCCGACAGATCGATCTCCGTCACATGTTGCTTCTGCGCCGCGTGCGGTGTCTTCATTAGCAATGAAGATCTCGCGCGCTGACCCATTTTTTCAACTAATCAACCGCTTTTTTCATTCAATTACGTTTCAGATGGTCAAACTGTGCAGTCGCTCACTTTCTTATCGCCGGTGCATCTAAATCAATCGTGACTTATGAAGAAATTGGGTCATCGCGAATTTCGTAGTTTTTTATTATAAGTGTTCTAATACGTCAGGAATTTCGGATTCTTCGTAATTTATTTGATTATAAAAGTTGACCTTATTAAAAGTTGAAGAATTTACTTAAAACTGACTTTCAACAGCTGA
The DNA here is from genome assembly GCA_022817645.1 of Ceratoteleas bidentatus. Classification (NCBI taxonomy): domain Eukaryota; kingdom Metazoa; phylum Arthropoda; class Insecta; order Hymenoptera; family Scelionidae; genus Ceratoteleas; species Ceratoteleas bidentatus. The sequence continues at coordinate 10,493 of JABFPB010007065.1, read as the reverse complement.
ATGACCTAAGTCAATACTTGAAATGTTAAGGTTATCGCAGAAAAAATAAGAGTTTTTATTTTAATCACTTATGTAAAAATATTTTCAAGGGTTTTCAAACAAAAAAATTTATTTTATTCTATTTTCCATCAAAAATAGAAATGGATTTATTTGAATATCTGAAATGTTGATTTTATTCCAATAAAAATGACTCAATTGACTCAAATGAGTGATTTAAGTCACTAATTTGAGTGAATTAGTGACTCAAATCAAGTTAAGTCATTTTTATTAATTCTTAATGTCGATTTTGAATTTGAATATGTGAAATATTGATTTTATTATGATATTTTGATTGAGTCATGATGAGTCAAATGACTCAAATGATTTGAGTCATTAATTTGAATGAATTAGTGACTCAAATCAAGTTAAGTCATTTTTATTAATTCTTAATATCGATTTTGTAAGTGAATATATGAAACATTGATTTTCTTATAATATTTTGAATGAATCATGATGAGTCAAATGACTAAAATGATTTGAGACACTAATTTGAATGAATTAGTGACTCAAATCAAGTCAAATCAATACGAATTTTACGTTTATTTGCAGTTTTTATCGTTAGTTCTAATTTTTTATTTTTAACTGTGTAATATTGACTCAATTACGATTCTTTAAGTTATTGACTCAGCTATAGATTACAGACAAACTGATTTATTAAATTTATCTTATTTTGAATATCTTAGTTCGTACTCATTTTAGAGTTTCAATTACAAAATATTTTAAGACTTCCGAATTAAAAATGAATTCGAGTGAACTATTGACATGAGTCAATTGAGTTAATATTAAATGTATATTTTGCTTTAGAGTTCTTTAGTTTTTTATTTAAGTTAGTATCTTTATCTAACTTTGAGTCCATCGAGATTATTTCAAGGCAATTATTGACTTGAGTCAAATTCAATAATCATTTCTCATTTAAAATTTAGTCGTTCACTTTTAAGTTCAGACTCTTCATTTTTTTATATGAAATGACTACTTTTTGAGATTAAAAATTTACTTAATTTAAATCGACTCAATTTGAAACTCATCTTAGCTAATTAGTTTTTTAACCTAAAATTGAAACGAAAAAAAATCTGAAATCAACTTCGAAACTTGCTCAATGTTGCAAATTTTCTTGCTCAAGTGAGTTTTTAAATTAAAATAGTTTTAAAGGGAACTATTCTCAAATTAAGTTTAAAAGCATTGTTTAATTTTTACGACCACTAAGAATGAATTAATTGTCGATCAATTAAAGATTCTATTGTTCTGCAGTAACCGTTTTTTTTTGTTATCTAAGTACACGTTGTAGAGTTATTCCATTAGAAATATCTTGATTGCATTTTGTTTTATAACCTGCGATATATAATTTACGGCTGAGATAATTTTTTTCCAAGGAGGAAAAGCCTGGCAATAAGTTATGGGAAGTACATTAGCATTTTAGTCGGACATAAACAAGTGTCTGAAGAAAACTAAGCGACCTTCAATTTACGAAGTCATTTCGAACTGAAAAAAATAAATTCCTGACTAAAAAAGTAGACGGAATGTTAAAACAATGTTACATAAACAATGACAAATGAGTAATTAGAGTATCGTAAAACATAATTGTCGAGGCGATTCCCATAACCTCACTTTTTACGTTTTTTATAAATGTTTTAGAATTGCAGTTATTTTTTAGAAAATCAATTAAAATGATTTATAATAAAAATTTTGTAAATAATAAAAATTAATAAAATAAAATAAAAATAATAAAAATAAATAAAATAAAAATTATAAAATAATAAAAATAAAGAATATACTTTACAAACATTTAAATATTTGCAGTGTGAGATAATACTGGTGTTTTCTTAAATTTCCCATAGTTTTTCATGGGAAAATGTCTTACGAAACGAGAGTAATAAATTTATAAGTCAGAGAAAAAAATTCACACGAATAACTCTCAGTTAACTAATCATTTTATTGTATTGAGAAACAAGCATAAACTTAATTACGACTTGAACTTGCACGTTCTCTTGGTAATTATTGTACAAACATGTGGGTATTTAATTCACGTCATCTGACCCAGCAATTGAAAACAAGATATCGCGGCGTTCTGCTGCAGTGGAACTAAATTTTTCTACGTCTAGCCTTGCCCTTAATGGCGACTGAAATTTGAGTAACGAGAGAAAGATAAAGACATTAAAGGTGGAACAGTCACGTTCATACTGCAGAAATATGTTACGATAATTTTTGCGGAAATGCATGTTCAAGGTCTAGCGATTTTTTGAGGTCAATGGCAAGATAGTGCCTGAGTTAGACATTTCTCGAAGATTTTAGTAAAGAATCTAAAGCAAATTGTGGATGAAATTATATAAAATAATAAAATTCTATAATAATACAAATTTTTTATTTTAAAATTCTATAATAATAAATATAAATTTTTTTATTGTATTTTTATTTTTTTTTTAATTTTAATTTTAATTTTTAATTTTAATGTCGAAGTTAATTTTTTAAATGTATTATTTTATTTTAAATTTTTATTTCAATTTTTCTTATTTTATAACAAATCTTTACATGAATTTAAATAAAAATATTTTTTTTATTTAATTTTTTATTTTGAATATTTAAGTTAGTATTTTTTTCATTTTCATATTTAAATTTAATTTTCTTAATTGCATAAAAATGTCTCCAATTATTAAATGTGTATTAAACAATTTTTTAAATAAATTGTTGCTACAGAAAACATGTTTAAAGGTAAATTGCAATAAATTTCTCGTTCCGAAGATTCTGACGTTTCCTGCGCGAGAAATATGTGCCAATTCGATTTCCAACGTAGATAAAGCTGAAGTGCGCTCGATTGAATAATTAATCCGCTGTCTCACATCTGCTTTCTTTTCAGAAACTCGATCGGCTTTTGACTTCCCGAGATATAATGATGATTTCGTAATAACTAAACGCTTTATGAGAACTGCGCGGCCCAACCCAAGTGGGTGGCGTGACTCACTCGCATTGCGCTGGAAAACGCGCCGCGTAGCCTTATGTACCTTTGAATTGCACTCAGGTGGCCGTTAGATAAACAATTTTAATGATTTCGATTAGTTTAATAAATTAAATATTATCAATTATTATTCTTTATTAAAGTTTTTTAGACAATTGAGTTGTCTAAAAAAATTTTTTTATCATTTGTTTTTCATTAAATAAAAAGAAAATTTTACATAAAATAACTTGTAGCTTTGAAGAAATTAAAATTTTACATTTAAATATTAATTTTTTTAATAATTGCAAATCTACTCATTTTAAGGTTATGAATGAAAAATTAAATTAATTTCCTATTTTATAAACAAATGTAATTTTATAAATTATAATTGTTTGTAATAATATTATAAATAAAGGAAAAACAACATTTTATTTTTGCAGGAAATTTAATTTCCTAAAAGTATACCGTTTCAAGTGTACAGTTGGAAAATATTGTGATTAATGCTGGAGAGATATGACGGTCCTAAATTGAGTTCACCATATAATTAAGGTTAAGGTTATCATTTCACTTTTGTTAATTATTACAGTAATTACGCTTTGACGTGCGATAGTATTTTTCCGTATGAAAGAAAAAAATTGCGAAACATATTACATTATCCATTTTCACAGGAAGATTAATATGTAATATATAAATAGTTCTGAAAAAAACTTCTGTTTAAACAAGTTTAGTTGGTAAAATTAACAAATTTCGACAAATTTGATATCAACACATTTCTCAAATAAAAATTTTTTGTGAAAAAATTAATTACGTTAAATTTTCAGTCTAGTTAAAAAATTATATTTTTGAAAAATTAAAAACAACTTAAAAACAGTTAATTCATATTTAACATATTCCATTCAAATGATAATTTTATCAGAAGATGAAATAAAAATGAACATTTTTTTAATTCGGGAAGAATAATAAGACGGCACTTAAGGGCATAATTTTTATTGAAATGCGTTAACAATGTTTGAGATTCTAATTGGCCAGGTACACAAAATTCCACGTCGTTTCAAAATATACACGAAGAGAAAAACTCTGTCACTCGACGAATTAATCATTACATAACAAGCTCCAATGGTACAAATATATATAGCAGATATTATCATACAATCATAATAATAAGGCTAATCGATCGCGAAACAACCAAAAACTGTTTTTCGCGCGCAGTTCTTTCTCGAAAGTGGTCAACCGCACATTTAAATGACTGGAGTGGGGGAAGTAAACGTCCCCACCACTTTCGGGTCTTTTTTGCTATCAGAATTCCTTATCACAGGTCCACTTTGAATTTGCTTACTTCCCTTGGACATATAACGTTTTAAACAAGTTTCCAAAACGTATCTTAAAACAACTTTTTATCGAAACTTAAAGGTCTTGTATTAAACAATTTGGAAAACTGAATAATACATTTTTAACGCATTAATTTTGTATGCCAAAATGCACATTTGTTCACTCTGGATAAGAGACTGTAGTGTCTTTGACATTTACACTTTTTGTACTTGGCCAGTGACACTACCGTGTCTCTTTCTACTTAATTTCTGCTTAATCTTGGCGTCGACAACTAACGCCTAGTCTTTATAATAATATAAATATTTTCTGTTATGTTTACCACAATTTGCATAGAATGTATACAAAATAAATAATATTTTAATGACCTTCGAATTTGTTCTTATTGAAGATGTGAAAAACACCTTTCGAAAACCCTTTATTAAAACGCCACGTTCCCACGGGTTTTAATTGATTAGTCACCCGAAAGTGGCGGGCTGAGCGTAAGCTTAGACAAAACGTTCGTGACGAAAATGCTTGTTCAATACAACTTGTTAGGCGCTACAGTAGTTAATCGTCTGTGTCGTCGTAGGCACTAGTGTGAACGGTTTCAATTTGCCATGTTTAATAAGATAGCGTGAATTAACTATACGCCCGTTTAACGCGCGTCTGATGAAGTCACAGTTCGACTTAAGGCCGTCAGCTGAAGCTGCACATATGGTTCGACTTGAGACGTTATCTCGGTTTCTTTCAAGAAAGATCTCGGTGAAGGTGCTGAAAAATTTCCAAAAATATACGCGCGCGATTTGCGCGCCATCTGTCGGTTAGTGGTCTCGGGTTAAAGCTATCCTAACCTAACCTTGCGTTTGCTTACAGTTAAAGACTAGACGTGGTTGTAGAGTCGCGGGTACTGCTACAAGAGATTGCTTGATTGTCTGGTGTCTCTGGTTGGTTTGCTCACCGAGGTCTTTTTTGATGCTATGGTCGCGATTCTAGCGTAGGGTGTGACCGAGCCTAAAGCTCGTTTCAAAGTGACCGAAACAGGCATCGACGAGTGAAATTCTACGCGAAAACACCTCTTCCTTAAACCAGAAGCACACACTCAACCCTCGGAAAAATCTGTCTGCTCACTGGGCTTTGGAATCAATGCGAACTAAGGTGGAAATTTCGACCTTCGACAAAGATGAAAACATATGAACTGTTTATGCATGAGAGAGATAAACAATCGGCAGTTGGCGTCGTTGTTTGGAATAGACATAGCGAAAGGTAGTCAGGTTCAGGGTAGTCTGGTGGAAAATGGTTGGGTCTGATTCGTTGAGTGGGGGTACAGTCGTATCGAACAAAGTGTGTGTATAAAATATGTACACATCGAACAAAAAGTTTGTCGGTCAAAGGTCAAACAAGGATGGATGTCCGTCCACCTCGTGCTTCAAACGTTGAGTCAACGGTTCTGCCGGTGCGAACGAAAATCGAGTCTCCACTCGAACAGAATACTGTGGAAGGTGTCTAGATTTCCGAAGGTTCTACCTTTTAATCACTACTGACATCCTGAATGTCGCAAATCTGCGCAATTATAAATAAACATTGGCTTCATTTACACAATTTATATATATATTGAGATTCCGTAAACGTGTACATATATATAAATATCTACACGGTGACCCATGAGGCGTAGGGAGCTACAAGTCCTTCCTTGTTACCACAAACCTCGTCGTGGAACAGCCTTCGAACTGTAGCTCCCTGCACCTATGGTCCTCCATGTACTACTCTCAGGTAAGTGTCCACTCAGGTAAGAACACTCATTCACTTAGTCCAGCGAGCCTCGCGTTGCACGTCGAAATCGCGGGTGGAAGCCACAGGACAACCTAAACATCGAAGTCAGCAGTCGCGTGGACGAGGTCCTCCCTCGAAACAAAAAATGCGCAGAGTTAGATCCCCTAGGGTTAGATCAGCATCACCGCGACGCCCACCCACAGCAGCAAACTCATCGTGACCCTGGCGACACCCGCGGTTATGTCCGGCAAGGGTGGCGCCCGACCGTCCTCGTAGTACTGGTAGCTCTTCCCATTAGTCACCGTCTTGACAACCCTGTAGTTTGGCACCGTGGTGTCCACCCGGTTATTCAGGAAGTTCTGCAAACTGTTCGTCACACACCAGAGACTACCGTCCTCGTCGAACGCGAAACTGTCTGGCCATTGCATTAGCTGGTGGTCCCTGGAGATGACCCTCTGGCCAGTGTTGAAAGATGGCATTGTCTTAGTGTCCCAGGTAGCCACGGCATCGTCAGCCAGGAGACCGAAGTAGAGCACCCCCGTTGAGGACATGATCATGCCATCGGTCTGGGAGTTCTTCTTGCCGAGTTCGCGGACGTACCGGTGGACATTGGTGGTCCCGTTGCGCAGGACCGAGGTGGGCAGGGAGTACAGGTGGAAGGAAGACAGCGGGGAGTAGTAGACCACCCTGTTCCTCGAGCTGGCTGGGGATAGGGCTATGCCGTCCACATGGACCGGTGAAATGACGTGGGTCTTGGCGACCGAGAAGCCCACTGCCTCAGGCTGGGCCCTCATCGAATCGTGGCGCACCTTCCAACTGGTGCTGTTGCGTAAGGAGAAGACGATGATGCCAGGGTCGTCCTTGCTGTTGTCGGTTATGTACGCCATGCCCCCGTCTTCGTGGTCGAGCACTATGTCGTTGAGAAACGCGAAGTCCCTGCGAGTGACGTCTTCAGGGAACTCGTAACTGCGCAACACCTGGCCACCGTTCTCCAGGTCCAGGATCACCAGTCGCGGCGGGCAGCGATTCTGCGGCTCCAAGGTCAAGGTCGCGGTACGCCCGGTATCCAGCACCCACATGCGACCCAGCGGGTCGATCTCCATGCTCTGCACAAACTGGAACGCCCGGCAATCGCCCACCTTCTGCATCTCCCAGTTAGGGTAGGCCTCCAGTTTCGGCGCAGTTCTGCCATTCACCGGGGTCGCCGAGGTCACGCCCAAGGTCACGGGCACTCCGTCCCGGAATCGCGGCACCGTGAGGTACATGCGGTTCTTCCAGATCTTTATACCCGCGATGGGGTTGTTCGCTGCGACGTATTGACCCCTCTGGATGGCCTCCTACCGGGCCTCGTTGCTGGGCCACATCACGTCGATGTAGTTCCACTGGAACATGACCCGGAAGGACTCGTGCGCGAGCGCACAGCCCAGGGTAAACAGCAACAGAACCAGTGCCTTCTTCATCTCGGGTCTTCAGGTCGCACGCCGCTTATATCCGCCCGTGCCGACGGTATTTATATCCCGGCGCTCCAGACGTTACGTAATGTTTACATACAGCGCCGGAAGCTGAAAGGAGTTGCACCTAAGGGACCCCTGGGTCCAGGGACTGACCACTGTCTTCTAACACTTTCTGACCACCAGGGGGCGCTATTCTTGACCGCGATTCGCGGAATGCCGCGTGTTCCAACTCGTGTCACGGTCGCACGGCGGACGAGCTCCGTGGCGGACGATGCTCGCGTTTTAACTGACGAGACGCGCGGCGTCGCGCTGTAAAGGCGTCGTCCCCTACCTTGCGAGCCTTCCCACTCGGGCAGCCTCTCCGCTTCTTTGATGCAAATGATGCTCGCATGGGACATGCGTGTCCGTTGTTGTGGTACAAGGTGATGGGTGAATCACGAGGCGCAATTTCGAATTAATTGCGACGGGGGAAGAGAGAAAGAGAGACGTAGAAACGGGGGAGGGAAGGGGTGTAAGCTGGGAGAGAGAGCGAGATGCGGGGTGGTCCAGTCGATCCGGCGGAGGCTATATCGTTTTATCGATTACCAGCGAAATGCGACTTGTTACGCGCTGGGTTTGTTTTGGTTCGCCCCGGAGAGAGGCGGAAGCGAAAGTAAATAAACAGACCGTTAGTGCCGCGCGACCTTGGGATTATGTCAAAACAACGACAGCGGCGGTTGTAAACCGACCCGAGGAGGGTTTATAAATATTCAGGTGCAGCCGAGATTTGCACGCCCGAGACTGTGTGGTAATTGGGCTGTTCGGGACGGTGTTTTGTAATAGGGGGGTGACGATGAGGCGGATTGAGCAAGGATGAACGTGTTGTTGTGGTTTGTGGAGCGATTATTTCGCTGTTGCGGTCGCGTTTTTAGCGGTCTGCGAAATGTCGCTTTATTTTCGCTCGAACGATGGTAGAAGGTCACTTGAAATCTATGAAACGTTTCACTCGGTAATGAAAATTTTACGTTCGCCATAAAATTTCACTACTTGGTCGATAGAAGGATGGAAATTGAGCGATTGCGAAGGTCGAATATAATAACAAACAATTTGTCATCAACAAAATATTTGCTTTCGACCCTCGATTCTCGTAAAGGGGTTAAGCTTACAGTGTAGAATTTTTTTTTATTTTAACTTTCGATTAGTTTAAATATGAAATGAGTATTTTAATAATCATTTTGTTAACGAAAATTGTGTACGTTCTTTTTAATATCTCCATTTTGTTAATTTTGCGAATTTCGAAAAAAGCCTAAGCCTCGGTTTAGGTCATTGCTGTCCTAACGCAGGACAAAGGTTGAATAATTTTACAAACGGTTACTTAACGTTCAATGTTCCACAAGCAAATTGAAACGTTTATAAGCGTTTACAGAACGTTTGCTCCGTTGCACAATGGTCTGAAATGGAAAGTGACCCCAAAAGGCAAGAATTCTAAACAGCCCAATAAAAGCCCAATATAACATATGTCGCTGATAAGAAATCAAAACAAAGATCGAATTGAACGCTGCGAGTTATTTAATTTCACCTCAGTTTTGATGGTGATTCGTATCAATAAACAACTCAGGCTGTAATTCGGCATGGAATCTACACTCAGAGGTATGGTTTTAGTAGAAACAAGTGTAAATGGAACATATAATTATAAAGAAATGACATCAATAGTGGACATTTGGTTAGTTTTTTAAAATAATGGTTTAGAACTATGAATTGTTTATAACAAAAAGATACAAAGAATCACATACAGGTCAGTAAACTGAACGCATAAAGATTAAAATGTCAACTCCCCTTAATTATTAACCTGCTCTCTTAAAAACGACCAGATTTTCGCACATTTGTTGACAATTCCTATTGAGGTCAGCTAATCCAGCGATAAAAGTGAGCTCCGCATATGGGTTATTACGAGTCAATAGTCGGGAAATGGATGACTTTACCGCAGCGAAGTAAGGCTTGTTTGCTCACTTACTTCACCCGTGACACGCATTGTTTCTTCGCGTTGATTAAAATTGATATCGGACTCAAGTTTCGCTAGAAAATGAAAATATTTAGACGACCCACAAACCGCAAACATCGTCGAAGTAAACACAAACAACCCCTGAACGTCCGACTGTTTACAAACAAAAAGCGCGGGAATAGGTTCGACATAGCGAAAACGCCAACACAACCACGTGGCGAATCGTCGTACTTTTACCTGGGCACGCGAACCGTACCAGTCGTAAAAGTGCAACAGTTTTCCCAGCATTTGGCACGCCTCGCAAGTGCGGAGGAAAACGACTTAACACTCTCTGGCAGCTTTTTATGTATCCGCCTAGCGTCTCTTTATCATCGCCTGCAAATTGACGGCAAATCCCAGTCAGTGACTCACGTTGCAGGCATTGCTAACGGCAAACCTAAACTTATTCCGATTAACATTCCCGTGCAAATATTGGTCGGCCATTTATATGCCTATCGTGGCTCTTCCCCTACAGGCGGTCTGGTTTCAATACAACAGGCTAAATACCTGTTGGCGAGGAAATTGCACACCGTGAAAAGCATTCTTTCGTTCGTACTTTTGCCATTAACCGGCATATGAATCACGGTGTGATTCACGTGGATGATTTTTACATGTTGTACGCGTCGAGTTAAATTCAAATTACAGACTCGGTTGGTTCATTTAGTTTTGCATGCGTCAACTTCATTACAGCTCTAGTCTCGTAGGATGATATTTTCTCTCGGGTAAACTTGACGCTTCTTATGTTTTGGAGTCACAAAAATCGAGAGTACAATGATGAAATGTCAATATAAACATTGAGTGGAAACAAACGTTGTTTGTCAACACAAAACACTGCAGGTAAACAGAACGAAATAATAATACCAACATAAATGTACACAATGGATCTAAATAAAATGAAACTAACAAAACTAACAAAATTAACAAAACTAACAAAATTAACAAAACTAACAAAACTAACAAAACTAACAAAACT
>JABFPB010007064.1:0-11387 GCA_022817645.1 Ceratoteleas bidentatus | reverse complement strand
ATAAATTCTGACAGCTGTACAAAGAAACGTGTACATATTCAGATTTAGCTAATACGAAGATCGTATTTTTTTCCGTGCAGCTCGATTTAGTCAGAACTATTTATTACCATAATTATTATTAATCTATTAAATTAAAAAGTCATATATTGTAAATATTCTCTGCTTATTTAGAATCGGTCTGGTTTTACACCGATTAAACAGTGTTCGTTTCACACCAAATCTTATTGGAACACGGGTGACCCACGGTGGGTTCTTCTAGCTATTTGGGACTGGAGACAGTCGGACCTTTTTCTTGTCAAAGATGGACTGTCTGTTGTTTCTTATTTGTTACTTAATGTAAAGGAAGTAAGATGAAATGAAGTAGAAAGCCGAGTTGTTACAGATCTGAGGGTCCAACAAGTTTTGTGCGATCGAAATATTGTTTTCCACCAAACTTCTTACTGTCTATGAAGACAGTAAGAACATAATATTACGCAAACATAATTATTTCACGTAATGTTTCCATGATACCTAAACTTCACATTTCATTACTGTAGACCAATCCTTAAAATTTTAAATAACCTAGCCGTAGTAGATTAGTTTCGCTCCTAATGAAACATAACTAATCGTTAACCCTTTCCTTCATACTTAAAAATAATCTCGTCGGAAGGGTCAAAACAACAATGCCACATTGAAAAGGTCTCAAATTGCCATAACCAGCCGTTACCCTTACTTCGACGCACGGCGACAAATTTGGGCCAAAAAGATCGCGGAAACTGCAAGCAAACCACTACCGGTCGTAAAACATGCCAATCGTGATTTTTCTGGTTGCAACCTATCGAGCTGCTGCACGCTCGTATATCTCACAGTGAAACTGCCAAAAGGTCGACCTTTCTCGAGCTTTTCGATAAGTGTTTCAACAATATCGGTCGGCTGCATTGTGCTCGGGACCTGGAAAGTCCTCAACAGCGCGTGATATATGATCTATTAGATGTGATTTACAGTGGAGCGAAGGAAGCGATTCAAATGACACCGGATATGCCGCGGACAATGATACTGGCCCACTTTGATAAATTAATAGTATTGACGCCGGACTTGGAGGTGACCTTTGATGAATTCTACATCGCTTGAGTCAATCACTCCGGGACAATCCAAATCCATTTGTCACAAACAGATGGCTGACGACGCTGCGACTGTCGTTGTTGCTGCTTTTTTATCACCATTACCTTTTTTACCATTCCTCCTTTTTTGCCAACACATTTCACCGAAGCTCGATAATGAATAAATGGTCATACAAATTTAATTAAGAAGCCCGTTTCCACAAAGGTGACACGTGTCGGCGCGAGTGAAAAGGTCGCCACAATCCATCAAAATTCGGTCGCCGGACAGCTGATTCAGCGGTCTGCCTAAGTCGAAAATTATTCCTAGACGGGAGCATTTTTGTAATGGACTGTAATTCGCCGGTTATTCATTTCCGTGGAGCAGCGCAATGGGTGGCTTGATTATAATGGAGCCATCATCACGGGGACGATGCGTTTCCGTCTCGTGAATAACAGCAAATGATATCCTTTCATGCGCCTGATGAAAGGTGCCAACAAAAAAGCGCGGTGGTGTAATTATCCTGTTTACGGCTTGATATCGTTTCCTTGTTCTTCTAGGAGCAAGGGGCGCCACAAATGGAAATTGATGAGTTATAGAAATGGGCGTAAGGTCAGCTATAATTGTGATGTAACAATAATGCTTTGATGTGGAGGAAATGAACTTTCAGTTTCTATTGTCTTATCGGATTATTAATCCCAAGATCAATGCGTGATCAAAGTCCCCTAGTCGAAGGTAGCCAGTTTCAGAACACCCAATTTCATCAAGGTGTTCGATGAAACAATTGATACTCGTCAGTTCGATAGAAAAGGGACGAATTAAAGCAAAATGAAAACATTGAACAAGTCATGCAAGACAGCACGTCCTCCCTAGTAGAAAATGTGATGTTGCAAACCACATCAGACATGTGGGCCTTATCAGGATTTGATGTGGCAAACATCATCAGAGGATTCCTGATGAAAACCATATAAGGTTCCAATGAGGTATCCTGATAAGGCATTGAATGTAACGGTTGACATTGGTAAGGCCCTGATGTGGCACGCCCCTTAAGTGGCACACCACATCAGGGCCTCATCAGGCAACCTGATCATGCCCTAATCAGGTCATTTTGGTGTGGTTATGATGTGGCAACCTGATCATGGCCTTATCAAGGTTTGGTCAGGAAACCGCATCATTTGATAAGGTTAACCTGATCAGGTTAAGGCAAGCCACATCTTATTGTGTAATAAGATATGCATATCGCGATGATTCATGTATGAAATGTTCCAACAGCTCGGAGACAAGTCAGTCAAACTGCTCGGGGACAAGTCAGTCAAAAGAATGCCAAGTAAACGAAATTTACTTGACATTTTCTAATTTAATTGAATGTATCGCTGTTTTATTTTGAACAAATTCAACAGCATTTTTTCACCCGCGGAAGTATGATGATTTATTAATATCATAATAAATATTTTGATTATCCCGATTACTCCATGCTCCTCTATTATGAGATAAATTGTTATTTTATTCTTTTAGCTATTTTCATAAAATGTTGTAAAAACACTTTGCCCGATGACTTATATACACTGCCCCTTTTTATTATCACGTTGGAAATAATTGTGCCAGTACGAAAGGATCGTTACTAATATTGACGATATAAATTGTAATTTACGAGTTAAATAAAAATGTTCATCGACACATATCTTTATAAACAGTTCATTAGATTAGATAAATGTTATGGAATATGAAAATGGCCTAAAACACTAAATCTAAAACTGTTACAATGAGAGCCATTTAGTAGTGCCTTTTAGTCACCAATAGGAACACAATGTCATTTAATTTAATAACCTCTAGAGGACGGGAAGCTATACTGGCTTTAACTAAAAAAACTATGTTAACAAATACAAAATAATGAACTTTAAGTAGTTCCTTATGTTTTTGACATTGCTGAATCCAAATTTTATGTCAAAACTATATTTTGACAGCAGACAGCTGTCAGTAACGTTGCGAATATTCTAAAAGAACTTAAACTTGGTACGCAGGTTTTGAGGTTGCTGATTTCATTTTTCATGTCAAATGTGATTTTTGACAGATGACAGTTGTCAGTAGCCCTGTCAATATAATAAAAATTTAGATTTTCAATGAAATCAAACTTAGTATATACGTTTTTGAGGTCTCTGATTTCATTTTTCAAGTCAAGAGTGCATTTTGACTCATGACAGCTGTCAAAAGCGCTGTCAATATAATAAAAATAGAGTTTTTAGATGAAATCAAGGTCGGTATAAAGGTTTTTGAGGTCGCTGAGTTCATTTTTTATGTCAAAACTGCATCTTGACAGATGACAGCTGTCATTAGTCAACATTCATTTTTTTCGTCGGTCATTCCTTTGATGATAAAAAGTTCTATCATGTAAAATAAAAAAGTCGCCAAAAAAACGCTCCGTCCTCTAAAGGATAAATTGTATAATACATCATTCTAAAGTTTATTTAAAATATGAACGAGTGCTTTATGTGCAACTATTGAGCAAAAAATACAAATCAATAATAAGTTTTACAGTATTTTTAGGAGTTTAAGACATTACTTTAAGGAAGGCGTACAACGTGACTTTGAGAAACAATCTATCCGTCCATATTTCGACTTGACAAATCTCTGCAATTTACATGTTGGACATTTGTAATTTGATTTGTACAAATAAAATTTATCTTATATATAAAATGGCATGAGTTCTTACTAATTAAATGGTTTCTATTGTCCCGACAACTTTTTAAAATTACAGTATATTTAAAATAAAAAAATGATTGCTTTACTTAAAAAAAAAATTGTGTGCAAAATAAAAAAAATAATTTCTTTTTTAGTACAACATATTTAGAAAAGAATCTTTTTTTAATACTCAATATTTTAATTAAAACAATTTCTTAGTTTTTTAAGGAAAATCATTAATTTTTTTTAAGTTCACTTAAAATAAAAAATGTGTACTGAATAAATTATGCTTTTTATCCAAATACTAAACTGCTATTCAAAATGAGTAATATTTCTTCCCCTCCTTGCTAATGGTTATGTAAATTATTTACATAAAATTTACATACAGATAATACATGCTCTGTAAAATTTACATAAACTGTTCTCAAAAAGTTTATATAAACTGTTTGAATTACTTGTATGTATATTTCATGAATATATTATATTACAATTATGAAATGGGTTTTTATAAATTCTACTTTACAGCCGCAATAACTTTGAATTTTCTTTGGCAAATTTGATATACTTTTCATTTAAAAAATGTACGTGAATTTGTCAAGGTAATTCAGACGAATATTCCTAAGAAATTCATTTTTTAGGAATTCGAGTCTTTATACTTAAAAATGTCAATCTGGTCATCAGGGTATTATTTTTGAGATATATTATTAAACATTTTACAGTCACCTTAAATTGGGATTTCTTTAAACAAATCTTAATTCCTTTTTAGTGGGTCATAGCACGACAAACTTTCGAAACGCCGAAGAGAGTAACACTTTCTCCAACCAATGTTTGGTCGATCGGTAACACTGTAATCGGTAACGTTGTAATCTTCCCACCCATGACCCGAGCAACGGAACCCAACGAACACAACATGACGCCATTCAGTAAGGTGTGGCAAGTTATGATGTAGAGAGTTTTAAGTCAACGACGAACAATTCATGATCAAGTTTAACAGCTAGTTTTATATCATTTTACCAAAATGACGGCTAGCCAGCAAGAATATCACCGGGCATCCAGTGAGTTGAAAACAATTATTTAAACAAGTAGTTTTAGATGAAAGAATACCTGTGTGAAGGTAATAACCTTCTAACCTCGCATATTCCTTCCAAAACTGAATAATGTTTTTGTTTTTGACAGATGCTGTGATGTTTGGGGGAGTTATCACATTTATCGCACTTGTCCTGTTAGTTATGTCGTTTACAAGGTAAATATTTTTCGTTTCTATAGATGAAATGAATGGGTGATATTGACAGATATTAAACAGATAATTGGCAAAATATTAATATGGTATGTACTGGAATATTACAGAGATAACTTTTAAAATTATAGCAAAATCGGTAACAAAATGCTAATGGTGTTATCTAAAGGAGTTTGTTTTACTCAGGATTTAAATTCTATAATAAATTTCCTAAATGTGAAAAAAAACACGCGAACTGTAAATACTTTTAAGAGACAACTAGACAAAAATAGTCGGATCATACCATCTTAATTAATGTATTTGTTAATTAATATTTTGTATCGCTGATCTGTTCTCAATTTATTATAAGTGTAAATAATTTTTATATTTCATGTCAGTAATGTATAATTATATGGGTTTAAGCTCTTATTATTTTTGGGAAGCAATGAAAGTATCCCTGGTACACGGAGAGAATCACACCAAGGTGGCCCCGGTGCGGCACCGGGCTAGTCCCTGTGCTAATTGAGAGTTGCAGAAGCACTGGCTCCACCACTGTGCGGCACAGGGACCAGCCCTATGTGGCACCGGGCTGATCCCTGTGCTAATTGAAAGTGGTCAAAGTACCGGGGCCACCACTGTGCGGCACAGGGTCAGGTCCAGTGTCTCACCGGACTGGTCCCTGTGAGCACACTGTTGGCCCCGGTGCCGCACTGGTCTGGTCCCGATGCTCAGCGTAGGGACCAGTCTGGTGATCAGCACAGTAGATACTGGGGTGAGATTCTCTCTGTGTAGCCAGCATTAATTAAATTGTATATAAAGTATGTGTAAACAATTTATGTAAATTATGTACATAAAATGTACATAAATTGTTTACATCAAATTTGTATATAATATACATATATCTTCAAGTTGTACCTATATAATACAATTGTACTTTGCATGTTTGTAATATGTAGATTTATTTATAACGATTTATGTATCTATCAGGCTATCAGGGTAATATTTCAAATAATGGACTGAAAAATCATTATTTCTTTGTTGATGTATACTTTATAATTTGAATTAATTTATTTATTACATGTTTTAGTATACTACTAATTTATTGTAGTAAATGTTTTTGTGTTTAATTTAATTAAGTTTTGGGTTTTATATACATTACACTTAATTAAATGAATGTATCTGTACAGTCAAAAGGCAAGGTTTTTGTAGAGTTGAAAGCAGCTAATAAATGTTTACTGTAACTTAAAATATGTATATTTTCTAGCAGACCAGTTGCAACTGCTAAATAAACATTCATTTCTTAAAACATTCTTTGTGTTCAATGTTTTTCACATAGTCTATAGTAATTATATAACTTTTATTCTATTAGCCCATATTTTATTCAATCTTCAGTATCAATCAGACAAGGTAAAATAGGTCTCATATAAGTGGCTGCCCTAATGTACCAAAAGTGAGTCCATCTAATGATGTTCGATATAATTTGACAGATGATTTTCGAGAATAAACTGAGCGTGCTCATTGTAAATTATGTTTCCTTCACTCAAAAGTGCGAGTCAACCTGAAAATGAGGGATTTTTTAAATCAAATTTTGATCATTTTTAGTTATAAACTGTTCATAATTACATGAAATCAGGCTTTTATTAAATTCCCATATAAATAAATCACGAACAATTTTAATTAAAAAATAATCACAACTTGATCGAAAACTATCTCATTTTCAGCTTGTTTGTTTTTTTCAATACTTGTGAATATTTATTCACTCTCATCTGAGGTAGATATTTAGACTTTTTAATTCATCCGTAAAAGTAATTAAACAACGTCAATTTCAAATTAATTTTTGAACGAAAAATATTTTTGTATCCATTCATATTATCTAAGCGTTTCTTCTATTTATTTACATTTCTCATTAAATTTTCAGTGCCCTAAAATAGTTTGTACACAATCAAAACGTTTTGCCGTACTAACTGAAAACACTTTATTATTCAATTACAAAATTATTACGGATGTAAAATTTAATTTGTTAAACGTAATTATTAACAACGTCTGGTTGGTCTCACATCAAAAGTTCCTCTGCAACATCTGAACAAGGACACAAACACCTCATGCAATTAGTTCCGCACTGACTTTGCGGCTCAATTTATGGTCCCCGCATAACGGACGAATTTCGCTCATTAATTTTTACTGAACACACGCATTTAATTTCAACTCAATTTTGCGGCCCAGTAAGCAGCGCGCCAAACTTACGTCACAAGTTTGTTGATAAAACTTAGATTACTCCTGGAGTAGCGCAAAAAGTTCAAATGAAAGGATAAGACTTTGAATATTCATCATATTTCTTCACCCACAACATCAGACTTCCTTTTCCCCGCGAAAAACCATACTCGGCGTATCCGTGTTTCTAAACTGATTAAATTTACAAATTCATTAATTAGCAACGTCCGTACCTTGATTCGCAACTTCTTACAGCAGTTTTAGAATCCTCCAAGAAACAGTAGTTTCACACTTCCAACGGTTAAACTTTTTTACTTTTAAAAGTTAAACATTTTTGACGTTATGGAACGTTTTAAATTTTAGTCCATACTGGATCCAGTCCTACCAGGAGACCTTCAGTGAATTCAAACACATGGGTCTTTGGCACTACTGCTTCAAGGACTTCAGATTCCCTAACTACCAATTCGACAAGCTGTTTAATGGTTGCCACCACGTATTTTCAAATGAATACTACGTGATCAGGAAATGGCTGCTGCCAGCTTGGCTGATGGTCGTTCAGGCTTTCGTGACGATAGCACTGCTGCTGTCCATCTTCAGTTCAGTGGTCATAACGATGGTCGTTATAAGATACCCGCTGAGATTCGTTTTGCGTTACGAGTGGATGCTGACTGGTGTGGCTGCTATCAGTAATGCTATAACTGGTAATTATCGCGGAAGAAAATGGTGGCAATTTAAATCAAATAGTTTAAATCACATCAGTCCTTGTTTCTGGTTTCATCATACCAAATTTGGAATAAATCAATGTCTCTGGGTTAAAGTAACCATCTCATCATATCATCTACGTAATAATTATTCATTTCAAGTATCCCAAAGAACCCAATATTCTTGAAAAGCAACCAGATATTATCCTTCTTTTTCCTAAACCATCTTCTCGAAATCCTCTCCCCCACATGGTTCATCCAAACAATCCAACTGAACTTCCCTACTCCAAAGGAATCAGTCCTAAATCTTCTAAGCAATTCGATTCCTTGTCCAAATCCTGAAATCTCCTTTCTCGACTACAACGACTCATTCTTCCAGGTGGGCTTCTATTCCTAGCAGTGTCCATTTTCGGTGGCCAGTGCTGGCGACGCGACTGGATCCTCTACCCGAACTTCAACTATCTCTCCTGGTCTTACGGTCTAGCGGTCATTTCCTTCATGTTCCACTTGTTCGGCGCATTCTTCTTCTACCTCGACGCTCGCGCCGGGTACAAGTACCGCAAGGAGTCCCGTAACTTGGTTATGCAGATGCAGCCTAACCCGCAGAGCCACCATGGCTCTCAGCGTGTTGGCTACATCTAGTCGCAGTTACGTTAGCACCACATTGCGCTGCCGAGAATCTCATTTCAAGTTAACACCCAATATGGCATTAAGTACATACTCGTATTGGTGTAATCTTGCATTTACTGCGCGATATCTGGGTCAAGCGTTAGGCTGGTGAAAATGAACCTCACAGGGTCATGGGAAAACGTCAACGACACATCGTGACCAGATACGGTTTTTGATATTTTCCTGTGTAGACAGTACACAGCTAATTTGCGGTCATATCTTGCCATAACCATTTTGGAATTGCTTGCATTGATGTTTCACTCTTGGAAATGTACAGCTTCGTTAAAGATTCTCTTGACGTTGAAGTTGAAACATGTGACCTGACTTATAAAGTTAAAGATGTTACTGTAATCTTTAAATACTCAATCGGCAACTTGAGTGACTCAAGCTTTTAGAGTTGACTCAAACTTAAAATTGGCCAGCTGACCTAAGCTGACCCAACTAGGATCAGCTGGTAAAATTTTGTCGAAATAGTTGTCTGGAAAGCGTGTTGTCTCAATCCGTTTTTGAGGTTGATTCAAGCACTCAAGTCTAAGAGTTTTGACTTGGGGCCTTGTTTGGTTCATTTTTGCCACTGCCTGCTGCTTTCAACTTTACGAACAATTGAGGCTTCTCTGCAAAATTGTTGTTGTAACTTTATGCAGTATTCGATACCGTTTATCAACTTGCGAAGAGTTTCAGGTCTTCTTGGATTTTTGCAAGTTGAGGTGCATGGTACTATGTCATTTCGACGTATAATATACGTCAAATGATGCGCAAGAATATTGTCTAGATGCTTGAGACATAAGCTAGCCTTGATGTAAGACTAAGTGCGATCGCTAATCGCATCAATGTAATCCGTCCATTTCGATTCGAGGTAATTTATTTTTTCAGCTATTCGTGTGCAAGGGATTGCGTATATTTTATATAACGTACAAATATATCTATATATACACAAAATACAGGGTGATGCATTTAACATGTTTTTCGAAAAAAAAACATTTTACGCAGAAATGACCTGGTTGAAAAATAATCGTACAGAAGGGGCCCATTATGTAATATTGCTTTTCATCTAGGTGGCGCTGTTGTCGCTAAAACAAGTTCAACTCATTTTTTTAACAAGGAATCCCTATTTTTTATTGCAGATTCAGATTCCTCGTTAAATATAAGACAAAAATACTTTGCCAGCCTAATAGATGGCGCTGTACATTCAGTTGCTATGTATGTACTAGTATTATACATACATAGTAAAAATATTGTTTTTTTAAAATTGAACACGAGTTAAAATTTTTTAACCAATCGATAATTTCATTTGTTGTGTAATCGAATAAAGTATAATGATGCAATTTTTAATCGCGAAATCTTTAATGCTGCTTGTAATTTGTACGCTGACAGCGCCATTTATCAGGCCGGCAAAAAAAAGTTAAGTAATTTTGTCTACTTTTTAACGAGGAATCTGAATCTACAATAAAAATAGAAGTTCCCATTTTAAAAAAAGGGTTCATATTGTTTTAGCGACAACAACGCCACCTGGGTGAAAAACAATATTACATAATTATGGGCCCCTTTTTTACGATTATTTTTCATCGACGTCATTTCTGCGGAAAAATGTTTTGTTTTCCGCGTTTTGTTTGAAATATTTTCGAAAAACATGTTAAATGTCTCACCTTGTATATATGATATACGTTAGCAGGATTGATACAAACAAATACCGTCGCACCTTAGTTCCAAGGAACCGCGTTTGTTAAATTGATATATTTTGTATTTTGTATTACACCGTAATGTATAGTTTAATCTATTTTTGTAACAGGCAAACAGTGTTGATGGTTCGTTTGCATTTGATGAAATTTGTACGACTGCCGTCCAATGTTATCCCGGTTTGATTTATCGTTTAAGATTTCGATTATACTTATGTTGTAAATACGTAAGTGCCTACGACTGTTTTTATAAATTTTTGTCACCTTAGCAGATTGCTTGTTTTTATTCCCCAATCTCGACGATGCAATTAAACCGGCTTATACGAAAAACCCTGTGATTTTCGCATCACGGCAGTGCTCGGTTTAGAAAGGTCCGTTTTTGCTATGAAACAAAAACTCGACGATACGAGTACGAGTTTGAAAATTACATTACAATTCAAGTACCATTCTTTGTGTGATCTTAATGTAGATCGCGTCATTTAATTCTCATGAAAGTTAAATGTGAATTATAGTCGAACTATATGAACGAAATTTAACCACTACTGAACATTCTGACATATTAAGGATGTTCTCTTGTCAAATTGACCATTTTTAACGTTTACATTAAGATAAAATTACCTTGGCTAAACGACCCTAAAGATTTATAAAGGAAAATTTCTTTATAGGAACTGCAATAGGAAATCCACACTGCCAAGGTTACATTCGTTGTTATTAAATGTATCAAATGCTAATAGTGCACTTGAAATTGCTTCATATTAAAGGTTAGAAACAATGAATATGTTTCAAGATTTTAGAACATAAATTCATCGTCTTATTACTTAAATTTTTACTGGTTTCATTCTATAAACATTTTTTAAGGATTTATACTGTGACATTTTTTTCGTGCATAGACGGTATGTGGATTTACATATGTTTTTGTTTAAATAAATGTCAATGAAACATTATCTCATAGACTTTTATAAATAAAAACAAATGGAATTCCATATCCCTTATACGGATTTCCTGCTGCAGTTCCTGAAAAGAAATTTTCCTTTATAAATACAATCGACAATCACGTAGAGAACCATCGTATAGGGCAGTGAGGTCTCGAACACAATAAAAGGAATAAGGGAATAAGGACTATTCTCATCTTCTTCTATCAAGTGTATAAGAAAAAGA
>JABFPB010007063.1:0-11386 GCA_022817645.1 Ceratoteleas bidentatus | reverse complement strand
GATTTAACATGGAAGTATACAAAACGCATAAAAGTGTTTTAAAATCGAGGACAAATGTGTTTTAAAATAAAACACTTGTATTTACAGTGAGTATTTTTTAAATATTTTAACCGAAATAATTTTAATCACAAAAATTGACGAAACTCACCTATATCCAAATTTTTTTATGATTACAGAATATTAAGTATTGGAAATAATATTGGAAGTAAATAAGGTGTTTATGAAATAAGTATAAATGATGCGCCTTCAAATAAGAGTTTTATTGAAAGGACAAACAAAAAGGTAATCGATTTCTGTAATACGAGTCGAAAGTGAATCCATCAAGAAGGAACTTAACCGGTCTAACCATTCAATTACCTATAACCAGGGCTGTAATAATGCTACAAGTGTATTGGTATTATATACACTTATGAAATCCTTAATAGTGCATCCCAGCTTTTAAGAAGTTCACGAGTCTCTAAAGCGGATGACTTTTAACCTGCAGGGCGTAACACCTATTTCTGATGTTAGTAACTGATCAAATGTTTTTCTTACACGAGATATTTTTTTAGACAGTGGCAAAGTTGTGAAAATTATGTATCACATAATGATGACCTAAAGTTAGTGAAATATGAATAAAATTATTTAAACAATGTCCAATAAATACCTATAGAAACGGCTATAGGTATTTATTTGACAAATAATAGTTTTGTCAAATTAATGTTTTTGGTTTGTTGATGAATTAATGTTTCATTAATGCGCGTAACAAAAGTACATTTTCTAAAACATGCAATGCATCCAAAACACAAGTCTGTTTTATTCCAACAATAGTACTTTGTAGATTAAACAAAACTGACCGTTTAATTACACAGAGCTTATTAAATCACGTTAAACACAAGCGTATTTCATGTATCCCTTTACACAACAAGTTGTGCAGTATTAATACAATAAAGTACCTCGCAGAAAACCCTATAATTTTGGCCCTCGGTGAAATCTTCCAATATTTTGATCGTGAAGACTTTTCATCAGCACATCAACATCTTTTGATTTTCATACATTTTCATACATTTCACCGAGGGCCAAAATCAGGGTTTTATGCGGGGTCCTTTGCAGCCAAATTGTAATGTAACATTTGTGTTTGAATAACAACTTTTATCTTAATGCATGCAAAATGGTATAGCAGGTAATGAATAGATGTTTCATTACATATTGGTATTAATCAAAAAAATATTGTTAAAATAATTTCGTTGAAATACATGGCTACTTTTTTATTTTTCCATAAAAATGGATGTTAACTTATAGAAATCATAATCAAATTTTATAGAAATTTTTTATCAACAAATTCGCAGTATTCTACTATATAATAAACTACAGAAAATATATCTACTTAAATATATAATAATCGTTTAATAGTCATTGGCTGACTGTTGTAAGAACTTACTTGAAATACCGAAAGAAGACATATGTTTTTGCAAGTAATTAGTAACGAAGGTATTCAATGATGATGTGGATTTCACCACGCTTTTTCCTCCGAAAGAGTAATTGGCATTGTAACATTTCTAAGTAATTACAGTGCCATGTGCTATAACTGTTATATCTAATCATTTTATTCGTTACCTTTATTCTTGTCATATATTCTATAAACACGCTTTTCCAAATGTTACTTTTTAATTCTTATTACAATTTCCAATACTTCTTACAACTGTATCCGACTCAACGCACACGGACGAAAATATATTCGTAAAATATATGTAAAAATATACTCGGGCTGTTTTTCAGCCCGAGGCGAAGCGACGGGCTGAAAAACAAAAAATCCACTCGTCGGAAATCATCAACTTTCCTCCCTCGTTGCAAAATATACTATTTTGACCGTGTGGGAACGTAACAATAAAGTATATAGAATACCGAATATGTTCGTATTTTTATGTCATGTAAAGAAAATCTCGTAATTACAGTAGACAATGATTATTCTAAGCGTCATCTGTTGCAAAAAAAGGTAAAAAATTAGAAATCATGCAGTAAAAATAAAGACACCCATCCAACACTTATTCGAAAATATAACGGAAAAAGGTGTTCAGATCTCCGATTTCATAGCTCCTCACTCCACTTTTTTACTATTCCAAGTATCACTGTAAACACGTCGTACTTTATTTTATTCCATCACGAAATGTATGTAATTGATCTATATTTACGTTTTATACCAGTGAAAACATTTCTTCGGCAAATCGGCTAAAATAATATTTGCCAAGCGAAACAAGAATTCAGATTATATTGTTATAGCGCCTGTATTACGAGCGAAACATAAGTGCTAACAGTAAAATTCGCTTAACTCCTGTTGAATAGTGAGCGATGTTTCGCCACGATTTATTTATATTGCTCTCAGGATCTTCTCCGTGATGTTACCTACTATTAATGGCAAAATATTTGCAATCGTCATTGGAGAACTAACGGTGCCCGTATGATAGTAAAGGATAAAATGTCACCGTCGAACCTTTGTATCTTAAGAGGTACAAGGCTTAAACGTCTCCGTAAGCGAATAAATCTAACCGTCAAGTACATATAGAGCGAACGAAGCATTGCAAGAGACATCCCGATCACATAAAAACTCCTTAAAATAAGTATTATACGTTTTTAGGAAATGAGATTAATTACCGTTCGGTTTTTTCTTTCAAGAAAAACGACCGTTTTTTGTCCGATCGATAATGTGTAAGTACCAATGTTCGGTAGAAATGGATCATCAACATTTTAGCGTATTGGAGTACTTCAAGTATATTCTCAATCTGTGAAATCAGGAAATCGTTATGAAATGTAATATTCTCGATTGTACGGTGGACGATTCTTAATGGTTCGTTTACTTTCTCATTGCTATCATCGATACATCTTTTCCGACAACTGCGTTTAAAATAATAATTTGCATACTATCCCATTAAAAATAAATTGTTGGATCTGACAATTTGCAATAATTGGGAATTATAATGTAAACGATTAATCGTAAATTTTTATACTTGAAGCAATAAAGCTAATTAATTTAATTGTTATTAACGGGGTAGTGAGCGATATATTTAAGTAATAAACTTTTACCGAATGTAACATAGTACCCGATTTTTCTTATTAATTAAAACAAGGTTAATTCTTTGTCCAATCGCAAAACTACCATTAGGCGTGAAGCTGTAAAACGATAATTGGATTGTTTCATTAGCGTTAAATATCATCCCGCAAATAAAACCATAACAATTTTATTTGTTATCTCAAGTTACAATTTTTTTATCTAAATCGTCTCAGCTCAATTACGCGAAGCGCCGCAAAAAGTAATAAACGCCTGATTTTCATCTCCGCGTTCACGGCAGTAACCCACAAGTCCAATAAATAATACATGAACAGTACTATCACTTCCGATCCAGAGACATTTTCCAGAGCATCTCCTAGTCGGAATCGGGCACATCGCTTCTCGCAATACATCGTAAAAGTCTGACGAACCAATAACTTATTTACTATTCAAAATCGCGCGGGAAAGTCGACGCGCGTCCCAGCAACCTACCAGCTTACTTCGATCCTAACGAGCCGCCTAATTTGCTTGCGATTTCGTCGATTCTTTTGTCGCATCTTGCCGAATCACGCATCTCCCGATTCAGCACGTTGCCGATTTCACGAACAGTCGCCGGCAATGTCTTCGTCGACCCGTTAACATGCGTCAATGTTGCGTTCCTTCCGTACGATATCCTTCCCCCATTTCCCTAACAGGTAGAACGCGGCGGCTCGCGTATGTCATTCAGCTCATCCGCAATTGGCTGTCTGATAATCATAGTACTCGCGGCACGCATAATAATCTTCGGGCTCATTTTTTACGGACTGCTGATTTTCCTGCCAACTGATGCGTGCCTGTGAGGTAACAGCGAGAAACCCCCCTCGGGGTTCGTCTCAAGAATTGAGACCAGATCAGTTAGTTGTTAGTCGTTCGTTGCGCTGTCCGACGGCACGTTCTGTCACTCTTGCCCGAGTACCGCGTACCCTGACATTTTTGCACGCGATCGGCGCCAAGGACAAGTTCAAGGTCATAAGACGGGTCGATATCGGGACGACCACGGGACGACATCGGGACAGTGCGAAACCATGCGAGGTGCCAACGCAAGTAGGGTAGTCGTCGCGTAGCCATGTGAATTGTTATCAAGTACAGACCGCCTGATCAAGATGCCTTTAAAAGTGAATCTAGTTGTAGCCACGCTGTTGATGTTAGCAGTTTGCGTGTCTCGCGCGGTCGAGGAGCTGCCGATTTGTTCGAGGTCTTACACTGAAGAGGATGCGAAATTTGGGAGCTCCCTACGCGTCGATGGCAGAGAGTTCGAAGATTCGTTCGTTGGCGGAAAGAACGCTACCCTGGCAAGGAGCGGCGATACGATGAATGTGACCGAGGTAGAGGATTTAGAGGACGAAATGATGCAGGACAAAATACTGGACGAAATTCGGCGGTTGGTCGAAGGCGAAAAATTGCAAGGTAATGCAGGGGTTTGGTAGAGTTAATGAGCGAGAGTTGGGAAGACACCGGTAAACAGGTTGTAATTGGTGCGATTGTTTCAGCGAGTGCGCGAGGCAGGCGCAAGATGGATCGGATGCTGATGGCGATGTTGGTTGCCTACAAAATGAAATTCTTAGCCCTGGTCCCGACCTTAATCGGCAGCATAGTGCTGCTGCTTGCGTCTAATGCGCTGGCCGGCTTCTTCTTCGCGCTGTTCGCGGCAGTTGTGAGCATGAAAGGTCGATGAACGATTGCGAGTGACAGGTGTACGGCTACGGGGAAGAAAGCAATAAATACGAGTACAGATGTCGAATAAAAATATGACTTTATTTTGATAACGTTCTGCGCGGTTTTTTACATAAACTTATGGATAATTGAATAAATTAATTAAATAAATTAATCAGTTTTGTCAGTTGTCTTTTACTAGAGAGCTTGTTTCATGTTGAATGGCACTCGAAGCCAACTTAGTTAGATGTGTTAGATGCTTCAGAGATAATCGTTATTTTGATTATTGCATTGTGGAATAGATGCGACGCCTGTGGTTTGAATTTCCAACGATGAGAAGCTCCAACGCAATGTTTCAGAATGTTTGCGATTTCTTTTCTCACCAATTTAAGTGCAGTCATTAAAACGGTAAAGCAACGATAGTATCTGCGGAATCGTTGGAGCTACGTGTCATGTTTAGAATATACTATTACGCGAATGACAAAAAAGACAGTCGTGTCAGTCAGCGTGTCACGTATATTTCGTAGAACATTTTTTGCTTGAACATTTAATAAATAACACTTCTAGTCTCTACGTAATCTCGTACGTGCGCTGCGCTACGTGTTTCTTCTGCGTGGCGTTTGACGAACATACAAATTACTAATATTCCAACCTAATTTCACATATTTATCATTTCGTTCGGACAGACTCCGACAATTTGTACAATAAAACATTACGTATATACCGTTGTAGTCGAAAAAGTACAGTCATTGGACGCATTACGCAAATGATACAGTTACTCATCTCCAATCTTGTGAAAAAATTTCGATCATGCTACATTCTCACACAAAATAAATTGCTGCAAAAACTAATTTGCAAACACTCTTGTAAATTCGTTAGCCAGTTTCCATGTTGAACTATATCTAATATAGCTCCATTTATGCACAAACAATAAGAAAGCTAAACTCCAGCTCAGTAACCATATCATTTGTAAACAATAATCGCTTTCCGATCTCATCATCTAATTGTCTGCCCTTCTTTGTCTCTATTTCCATTTCTCCCTCTTACTTCTCCAACCGATTCATTATCAACATTCGACGATAAGAAGACGAGGACTCACAATAAAATTTGCTCGTCACTGTTAATCGCTAGCTCCATCGTAAATACAATTGTTAGTTTGACTATAACAAAACCATATAAAACTGAAGATCGTTTAAGAAGAAAGATCGAGAAACGTCACGTGCCCGGCGCACCACGCAGTCAGTCACTCTCAGGTTATCACTTCCTGGATCTTCAATCTCCCGCGATCTTCTGGCTCGATGTTTGTACACCTCTACACACCCTGCACTGCCGGACGCGACCCACTGTAGGCCAAGTTGTGTGCGTATTCACTGTCTCCTGGTTGGATCAGTCCCTTCAAGCTTCGGTCCCAGCCGCCTCCGCCGCCACCGCCTCCTCCCTGCTGCCAGCCGTGACTGCTACCACCCTGGTTCTTCTGCGCCAGCAGCTTCTTCAGCCCAATGATCATCGACAGCACCAACGCGATCTTGCTGATGATCAGCGCCTTGCCCGCCAGCAGGAACAGCACTCCCATTGCCAGTGGCACCATCGCCGCCATCTTCATCGCCATACCCATCATCATCATGCCCATCATCTTCTTCATCTTCCCGCGACCCTCCTCGACACTTCTTTTCAGCTCATCCGGACTCGTCTTTGGCATACGTATCTGCAGATTGAACCCGTTCATCAGCGCAGCCACCTTCTCGAACAACACCTCATTCAGCAGTTCCTCTTTTCCGGCTCCGGACGTTCGACCCAACGACGTCTCGATGTCCAGATTGCTACTCCTGGCCAGCTCGTCCACACTAGCGTTCGGGTCCCTCACTAGTTCCAGGTTTTCCGCGATCGGCAGATTCTCCACCCGGCCCAGCCGCTCGAAGAACGCGATCGCCTTCTTCTTCAGACAAGGCGACAGCCCCACGTTGCGTTGCTGACATTCCTCGTATACGCGGTACAGTGCCCGGTACCCGCGGTCGAAGACGTTGCCGTCATCCTCCGAGGGGGCAGCAGCGCAGGCGAGCGCGAGGCTCGTCAAGAGCAAAACGCGGAGACACTTGTGCGTATCCATAATGCGGGGGGTCTGCTGCGACTGGGTTCGCGCACCACTAAACAATGATTATCCTGAGCTGCGCGAGACTGGCGCCAGGACGACGGACCCAGGCGGATATATAGGAGCCTGCTGGCAGGTAAAGGGGATGCGCGGGCTCCCACGTACACGGGCCCGTGTAGTCGTGAATAGGCACGCCGGCGCGCGGCCGTGCATCTAGTCGCCCCACACTCGCGTAATCGTCGCGCGTGTGTCTGTGCCGAGCCAGGCAGCTGTTGGCTCTTCTCATGGCGCGCCGGGCCCCCTGACCTCCCTGACACAGAGACCCACTCAAACGTCGCGCCAGCGAATCGCGCGCGAACCAGAGCCGCCGAGGGAACCGGCGGATCCGCGAATTTTTGCCCGCCGAACAATCAGCGGCGGAACGTCCCCAGGGCACATGAGGATGCTCGTAAACGATATATTATGCATGCGCGGCCCGGCACCGCCGAGGCACGCCATTGGCTGGCGATCGGCCCGAGGATCGGCCTCCTGATCCCCCGTGACCTTTGGGCCGGAGTCGAGAGGATGCTGGAACTAGTCCAGCATCCGCGGCGAAGAAACATGATCCCCTTTTCCAGTCGGGACGCTCAAACCGATCATCGCCGATTTTTCCGCGAGGACTGCCGATTCTCCACGGGCTCGTTTATCTGCGGATCGCGCGAGTGAAAATGCAATTCGATGAAAGTATGCGGTCTGATTTCGAGGTCGCAGAGTGCACGGTGAAAATTGCGGCAGAAGCGCGGGAGCGCGCCCCGAAGCCCGGAGCCGTCGCGGTCGGGCTAATTAGGCGGCGGTTGGGGGGGCAGGTGAAAATTGGCGCCGCGTTTGATGGACGGGCGATTAAAGTAATTGCGACGCGCATTCGGGTGCGTTGAGTGACGCACGCAAATTGTTTCGCGACGATTTCGGCTCGGCGGTCGCGCGGTTCGCTAACCTTAATAACGTGATCCGCGGTGAGTCGCCGGCGACGCGAATGGCGACGAATTCCTAACGCCGCGCGTTAACCTCGAAGTAAAATTGCCTAATTGGACAATTAAGATTATTACGCGACTCAATTAATAGACGCATCCGAACAATTCGGCCGCGCGCCGGCGAACGGTCGTTCCGCATTTTTCGACCTCGAAATTGATGATAAGCACAAACGATTTCACGGCGCTCTTTTTCTTTAATGTCGCGTCGTAAAATTTGCGAATCAACCGTATATCAACCCGCATATCCCCGTCACCATAAAACGCCCGACGCTAATCACGACGGCGCAACGGAACTGTCCGCGCGTTCAAAGTACGCTTAATTATCTCGCCGATCGGAGACATTGTGTGAGATTGAGTTAGCCCGGGGGGAGACAGGTTCACGGTCGAAAAGAATGGGACCGAAAAAAAGGCGAATGCCCACGTCGTACATCAAGCGCGCAATGAAATATTCGAATTCCGTTTTTTCTCGCACTCTCCATTTCTCCCCGTCTCTCTCTTTCTTTCTCTTTTTCTCTTATTATGAGTCATTTCGAGTTGGTTCTCGCGCCTCGCTAACAACGCGGAGGAAGTAATGCGTGCAGAAGATGTAGCACAGCATTAATACTGTTAAGACGGCATAAAGCGTTGTGGGATAATCGAGAAGTAGGTAACCCATCATGGGCCCATACGTTGTCGCGTTAGAGATGCGCCAAGACTAACCTCGATCGAGCGTGCCGATGTTGCGGGTCTTCACGTGCCCAGCATACCATCGACGACGATACACGAATACGCAGCGTACCATAGTTCACACGCGCACCGCAACACGCACGCGTGCACACACGTGCCACGGAGGATTACACGGCCAGCGGCCGGATAGATGAAAGTTATACTTTGGCAGGACTGCGTTCAGCCGCGTCGCGTTTCGCGCGGCTCGCTTATGTAAAAATGATAATGCCAGCAGAACGCGTGTAACCGCGACACTCGACGCGTGTAGCGCGCATAGAGATGGACGGTTCGATTGAAAGCACAATGCGCGCGGCCGATGATAATCGCGATAGGACTACTTGTTGACGCTTAATGAGAAAGTAACGCTGGATTAATTATGCGGAGAGATCAAGATTGGCGTGACATTATGCTGGAGTGACAAAACGAGGAGGAAGGTGACACTAAAAAAAGTTGCTTCATTCACGAGCCGATTTCACGGATGATAGGGTTGACGCTGAATGCTCGTGCGTTGTGCGTTGACAGCGTTAATTACTATTTCGGGCCGTCGCGCGTTTATGCCTTTATCTGCATGATTTGATCGCATTTTTGCGGGACCTTGACCGCCGTTCGCCGGGAGAAAAATTTAACGAGGCATCGCTGGCAGCCGAGCCAATCGCGCACCGATCAGATCGCCTCGTTTCCTTTAATGCATATTAGGGCTCTAATCGGGTAGGGACTTCGACCGAGCGGACCATAATTCGATCTTGATTCAAAACGAGATGCCCCGCTGGCCTACATCGTTCGGAGGCAATACAGACGAATTTTTCATTGAACGGCGAATCGCATGCAAACTTCTTGACGCAATCAATGCGTACCGCTTTTTCCAATACGGAGCCGCACGCGATGTTGTCATAATCAGCCTCGCTGTTCTTTCGCACCTAATCCATTCGACAACCTTTTCTCTCCTTTCATCTCGGTATTAACTTTTGTTCTATCGAACACCTCGGAAAATCAACCGTGTTGAAAAATGCGAATTCGCATTACGTTTTCTATCAATCCCGTCCGCTGAAAGGAAAGAAATTGACCGCGAAGTGCATTTCGACGCGGAGCAACGACGTGCAAAAACAAACATGATTACGTTCAATTGAGCACAACACTTTTCAAGTCTATTTATTAAACCCATCCGCACGAAGTGCGGCATTTCTGATTACCTCATGTGAACAGTTCCTTTCTCATTATACAATTCCGCGGCTCGGACTAGACGTCATTTTCACATTTAGCGCGGCAATCGAGTTGTTCTCGCGCCTCTCCTGCATCGTCCCACAGAATGCCTTAGCGCGCGAATAATGAACGCCCGGAGCTCGCGGCCACAAAAATGCGACGCAAATCCGAAAATGATCGCGCGCGGCCAACTTCAGGAAACTTTGTATAGTCATATACACTGTAAAAAAGGACTGTATAATTGCAATACCAGTTACAAGTATACATGCTTTAATTTTAAAGGATTACTTTGAAATTGCAATTGGACTGTATCTAACTTACAGTACGCACCGCAAAAAGTCGCAAAGATTGTTCTAATTCCTGTTATTTGTCCAGTTGTCGAAATATGTCTGTGGTTTCCCGCAAAGACCAGTTAAGTCCTTTTTTAAGTATCATTTGTTTAATTTTAACCAATATTGTCGTTGAAATTAAAGAACAAAAAATGTCTATGGTTAGATGACAGCACTAAACTGATATTTAATTTTAAACTGACGTTGTTTTATTAGCAAAATAAAATAGTTTTTGAAACTTTAAACTCAAATATCTAAAAAACATTAAAAAGTGACTTAACTGGTTTTTGCGGGAACCCATAGATGTTATGCATGGCACTTATATGTGAAAAAAAACAAAACTTCTTCCCGCAGTGCATCTTCGAAATGCTGTTTGATGTTAGTTTGGACGCCAAAAAATTTTGCCATTAATTTGTGAGTTTCTTTCGTAAATTCTTTTGCACTTATTCACAGTCAATTGTAAAATTATCAAAGCAATTAAAATGCAATACATTTTTTGTTGACAATTGACTGTCCCGTTATAAAAATGGAATGTCTGAAAATGCACGGACAAAATGCCATCTTCTTGCTCGACCCTTGCCTGATACTTGCCTGACGGTTTGCCGGTTCCTGCTATACTTTTAGCATATTATTTTTTTCCACGCGGAAACACGTATTTATAATTTATAACCTAACCTTAACTCTATTTTGATGTTATATCAGCAGGTGTTCAATGTTATATTAGCATTGATACCTTAACATATTACAAGTATTTAATTATCAAAGAAATATGATGATTTACCATCAACATTTTTCCCGTTTGTCTGAAAAATGTCTGATAAAGTTGGAAATTTAAGTCTGAAAATTGTCTGAGAGGTCCCAATTTTAATTCTTTTACAAAGATTTTCATATCATTTCAGATTGTTTCAGACTGCTTAAGTCGACATCTTCTATACTCATAATTATTCCATTTTTTCTATACATACGTCAAACCAAGAGTAGTATGTAAAAATAAAAAATCAACTGAAAAGTAGGAAAAAGTCTGAAAATGTCCCCAAAAAAATGTCTAAATTGCCTATTTCAATCATCACCAAACATTTGCACAGTTTCCATTTCTACAGGGGTCAATATCTATTGCACTCGATACGGCAGTCTTGGAATATAATAGTATATTTTGCCCCAAGGGAGATTGAACGGGGAATTTCGTTTCCCTTGCGAAGTTTACAAGCCGAGCCGAAGGCTAGGTTTGTAATCGCAAGGGAAACGGATTTCCGTTCATCTCCCGTGGTGCAAACCATAGTTTACGTCACGAGGGAGGGAAGAAAGCCACTTTTCGAAATCTCCCAAGGCAGAAAAG
>JABFPB010007062.1:0-11382 GCA_022817645.1 Ceratoteleas bidentatus | reverse complement strand
TATTTTTCATGCTAGATTTCATGTTAAATTTCACATTAAAATTCATATTAAAACTAATATTATTTTTCATATTAAATTTCATACTCGATTCATCGAATGCCGATGGGTATATACAAAATTCATATTAAATCTCATTATTTTTAGTACCACTTAGTTTTCTCAGTGGGATGTTCACGTTTGGATCTTCCACATTTATGTATGAAAAATTTAAAAACCGAAAAATTTTAACACGACATTTTTCTGTTCTCCCCAAAATAATCTTTCCGTTAAAATCTGCAACGAAATGAAACGCTGGCGCGAAAGTGACCCTTGCCTGTTCCGGCGCCGTTACAATTCGATACGGAAACTCGATCGGCTGTCAACCGACTCGTAAATAAATGAAACTTAGGCAAGGTTAGATAAGATTCGAAAAAGAAAACAGCCTCCTCGCGCATCATGTTTGCCTGCTCACACGACCGCACAATTGATGCCCGCCGAAGTGTCAAAATCTGTTGTGAATCAGGCTCCGATTAATGGGACCTTGATTCGCCCAGTCAATGACCCGCAAGCGTCAAAAACTGGATAACATTGCAATGCGATTTTCGTTCTTTGTTGCATTCAACCAAGCTCACATTCTTCAAAAGGAATAATTAAAAGACACTTACAAGCAAAAATAAAGTCGGAGCATTGTAGATTAATACACTGAGAAAACCGTATTGTAAAGAGTACAATGTAAATTGCAACTGTTAGAATTTAATGTAGTAACCGCGTCTACTATGTAAGCTCATTGTGAGGTGTTTTGATTCCATCGACGTTGATTCCATGTCTCACTCATTGAATCGAAGATGATTCAATTTTCATCGACATTTAATCAACGTCGAATTGATATTGAATCAATTGAAGGGACATCAATTGATGAGACGTTGATTCGACGTCGATTTAAGGTGATGTCGAACGGACGGAGCAAGTTTGAATTGGGCATTTCGCGCCAAAAGTAATGTTTGTTGTATTATTGCTGTAATATTTGTAAAATAATAAATATTTGATAAAAAGCTATCGAAGCGTCATTCTGTGTTTAAAGAAGAATGTTTTGAAACACGCAATTTTTTAACGCACATTTTTAACTGTGCGTGGAGGAATAATTTGCAAACTACAGATTTCGTAACCTCAAAACCATAATAATAACGTAGTTTTCAATTCGCTACTTTACGAATAATTCAACAAGAATGTATGAAAATCTGTTCGGGAGTTTCCGAGAAATTATTTAAAATACCCTAAGGAAGAAAAGCAACAGCAGCCGGATTAACATTTTTCACGGACTTTAAAGCTTCTGAGGTAGAATATTCTTGAGTCGCAAAAGACACCAGTCAAAGTTGAGCCGTCCCCGGTCATGAGCAGTTTTGTATCAGGGTGTTAAAATGTCTTCGGAGGTATGACAAAAGTAGACATAATGAAATAACGAGCCCAAAGGAAACCTCGTCAGACTTCGAAAATCAGGGGACGAATTGGTCACGGTGCCTGGAAACCACTCGAACGCAAAGAATCCCATTAGAGCGTGTAAATGATTACTTTGTAAGTGATTCTAAAAGTTAGGTACCAAAAGTCAAAATAACAGGGTTTTAGGAAAAACAAGAAACTTAGTGTTTGGAAGAAAAGTTTGTCTACAATTTATATTTCCTTCTTTAGACTTTGAAATAAAGATGTAGATAAAACCTCATAGATACAAACCTATTAAAGCTTGTAACTGATTTCTTTGTAAGTGGTTGTAAACATCATCTTAAGATCAGAACAAAGAGTCAAATTAACAGGGTTCTAGGAAAAACGAGAAATTGGTGTTAGCAACCAAAACTCTGACTACAGTTTACAGGTCCAGTTTAGAGGTAGTTTCATTTAGACAGTTTAGAGTTCTAAATAAAATAAAGGTCATAATAAATCATAATAAAAGCCGATAATGTAGGCATCGGGACTTATCGACATTAGGGTAAAAAGACTGAGGTTAGCATTCAATTCAGTGGCAATGAACATAAAAGTAGAAAAGAATTCATATTTCTTCTTTGAATGTCGTTTTAGGAACTGAAAGCAAAATAATGTCTTTCTGAAGAATTCAAATTGTTCGTACGTCCCGCCATATTTTAATCAGAAGAGAAAAGGATAGAGAATTGAGAATGGCATTATGAATGCTGAACCTCTCGAAAAAAGAACTTATTTCTTTACTCTCAATTCTTTTTTATTCGTTTCTATTCAATATTTTTTGCAGGGTGATGTTTCACTCATGACAGATGTTAATTGAACAAATGTTTTATGTTGAATCAACATCTCCACATTGAATCTTATGTTAATTTTGCATCAACATTTTTCTCATGTATACATAACTTGATAACGTCGGTAAAGTAGAAAAATAATATTTCTGCAAATTTATTTTCTAAAAAAATCAACGAAAAAATTATCGCTTTTTCGCGTCATTCTTTCTACTAACCCTCGATTTGTTTTCATCAATGACCGCCACTAATCATGACCGTAAAACCATAATTATATCAACTGCCAATAACTTTCCGATTCTCAAAAACTTCTGTACATTTTTTAAATGTACAGAAATGAACAATCAACCAACTCTTTGATTAAATTATTTGTAGCATTTGGTATATTTTAATTGCATATTTTCACACAATCAGAGGTCATCGGACAATAAAAAAGATGTTCACTTTTGGATGTACCACCCCATATACATCGAACATGGAATCTATGTGGATTCTACGTGGAGGAACATTCGGACGTAGATTCGACGTAGTTTCCACGTCGAATCTACGTCTTTTAGAGGTGTGTCTGTTAGGGACATTTATGCATGGTAAAAAAAATTTAAAGATCGATAACTATACCACGACATTTTTCTGTGCGCCCCAAAATAATCTTTGCACCATAAAAGCCCTTTCGCTAAAATCTGCAACGAAATGAAACGCTGACGCGGAACTGACCCTTGGCTCTTCCGGCGCCGATACAATTCGATTCGGAAACTCGAACGGCTGTCAACCAGCTCGTAAACAAATTGTGAAATGTAGGCAAGGTTAGATAAGATTTGAAAAAGAAAGCAGCCTCCTCGCGCGACATGTTCGCCTGCTCGCACGACCGCACAATTGGTGCCGGCCGGAGTGTCAAAATCTGTTGTTCTGATTAATGGGACAATGATACGCCCGGTCGATGACTCGCACGCGTCAAAAACTCGATAACCTCGTAATGCGATATAACTCGAGTCACCTGCTGCCCGATTAGGGCAACATGAACAAGCAAGGTCCAGAAGTGGAAAAAAGATTTGATACATTTTGGAAAAGTGTGCGACCCATTTCGACGCCATCTTTGACCTTGATGGGTCTTGGAGCGTGGGAATAAAATAATAAATGTCACAAATGTATTAGGGTTTTAGGATGAAGAAGAGGGACCAGGCCAAAGGACAGGAAATCCGAAACACCTTTTTATTAACGATTTTGAAATCGGAAACTGCGTGGTATAATCCTAACAGCGAAAAATATTCTCTGATAGGAAAATATGCACCATCATAAGTTTGTACAAAAATTGCTATATGCATAATTGCTATATATGCAGAAATTGGGTATAGTGTAATATGTAGTAAAATAAAATTCAAATAAAATAAAATAAATTAAAATTTAACATTATTTATAATAAATAATGTTAAAATTTAAATTAAAATTTAACATTATTTATAATGATTAATGTTAAAATTTAATTTATTAGATTCCTTTGCAGATTAGAGATACCATTTGATTCCTTTTCTATTTATTACCTAATTTTTCGTGAACTTTTGAAATTGTTTTGAATGTTCTTTTACACAAAAATACAGTTTGCCTAGAAATCATTGAAAGATCTCGCTGACCATTTGCAAAGTAAGCGTTTCAATATGCGAACGACCTCGCACTCCAATAATCGCAGTTCACGTGCAGCCTTTAGAAAACAAACGTTTCTCCCAGTGAAAATGGTTCGAGTTATTGCCGTGTCAACGAATCTCCGTTCGATGGAACGGATTTCTACCTGAGAAAGCCTCAGTCGACGAACGCTGCTTTCGTTTTGACAAACTGCACAAATGCAAAACCGTTGAAACTGAACCCTTCAAAATCGCTTAGGTCCCACCTTTCTGTGCGCCCTTTTTCAGATTTCGACGAAATTTATTTTCAAACGATTCGGAGGAGAGCAACTGGAAACAGGTCCGCGAATTTCGACGTCGTAAAAAGCATCTTTCCCTTCATTATGGAATCCCGATATTTTCTCCGCGTCGCCCGATATCGTTCCCACGCTCAAAACGCGACATAAAAACGTCGTAAACACCGGCAATGTAACAGTGAATGGCTTTCAAAGGGAAACCGTAACGTCAATCTCGGCGACGAAAATCGGCAGAACGATCCTTTGGAGGCCCCGAAACGTCCCACATTCGCTTCCGGCCGTAACCGACGCGAAATGTAACAGAAAGGTCAAGACCGGGAAATGTAACTTCCAAGTGTAAAGATGGTAACAGGGACTTATAAAGAATCGTCAAAGCCGAGTGAATTCGATGGCGACTAACTATTAATTTTTATCAGAACAATTTTTTTGATAAAAAAAATGTCAAAAGATACCGACATTAAATCTTTTTAAAGATTAAAAAAAAGATTTAAAGTACCATTTTGTACTCGGTACAAAATGGTACTTTAAATAATAATATAAAATATATTATTATATTATCAAACTTATTATGATATATTTAATTATTATTAAACAATATTATAATATTATATATTGTTTAAATATTACTACTTTATTAATAATTAAATATATAATATTAAAAAATTATACTTGTTCATTTAAACATGTTTTAATACGCCTTCAAGATTAAAATTGTCATGAAATCGGATAGATAAAGAGCAGTGTTTCTCTCAGAATGATTATGGGAAATTGAACATGGACAAAAGCGAATGACAAACTGAATAGGTTAGCAATGAATTAGCAATTGGCATTTCTAAAAATGGCGATCGAATATAGTCAGACGTATAGGAGTCTGCGGTTGTTTTGATTCGTAATCGAGCGGGAGATTAGATAAGCTAATCCGAAATCTATTCAGCGATCAAACAGACCGAGGCGGCGTTCTATCGGTTCGGGTTCGACGTTTTAATCTCGCTGGCATAACAGTGGGGCGACTTAGAAACGGCGACCGATACCGCGAACAAACAGGTTCTACTCTATTAATATCTATGCACTGAAATTGCGATACAAGCTGTTTGATTTTCAATCGAGTTCGTCAAAAAAATGCCCACGTTAGTCCCGACTACATAAATCACGCGAAACAAAATCCAATTTACCAACGTATAATTCACTGATAACGTACAGCATTTGTTCGGACAAAGGAAATAAACCAAAGCAAAAAACTGAGCATTTTTCGTGGATTTTTCTTTGGTAGAGAATTTTGGTGATGTAGACAATGTTTTGGGAGATTTCGTGGCTTGGAAAAGGAGAATTGTTTGAGACTTTGTGAATCGTTTAAACCATTGGTTGGCAGTCACAAATTAAATATGGGTTGAATAGTTGAGAACTATCAGGATTGTAATTGGAAATGGTTAATAGTAATGAAAAAGTTTTAAAAGATAATTAAAATGTATAGATTTGATTGGAGTAGAGATCGACTAAGGAAACTCATTACAGCGGTTTAAGGTGTACACATTTTGAAAGAAAGTTTGTGAAAATGTCTGCAAATAATTTATGACTATTTGATAGTAGAAAAGAGGCAAGGAGATAAAGTAGGGAAAGCATTTTTAACGCATAAAAATGATTTACGAAGTTTAAAATCAAAAGTATTGGAATCAAAAGTATCCATAAATATCTAATGTAATTTTAGATTGTTCACTAAGATTGAGATTTTATCATTATTAAGATTGACATTAAACGTTACACCAGACATTAAGAATTTTTAGAGTTTAAAGAAAACCAACGTTGAGTGTGTAAATTTAAATTCATTTGAATATAAGACTATTATTAGAAATCAATTTTAATGTGAAAATGTTTTTATTTACTTTTTTCATTTTTCCGTTTGATAGAGATTTGATTTTTCAATGGCGACTTAATACTGAATGAGCGATTGAAAATTAAAAATATAAAACATGAATTGCAAAACATGAAAAAGCCAAGTACGTCGCTAAGTCAGCAATGTATGTTTCAAAAATGGTTTTCTTTTACAATAACTTAATTCGGGTCAAGTAAACTTGTTCAAATTGTTTTAACGACCTAATTTAATTTGAAAACACACTAGTTTTAGTAACATTGAATTACGTTTCTCACCTTCAGGTGATGTTCAAACCAAGCCCTATTGCCACAAAGTTAACGCCTTTGTTTATATCAAAAGTATGAATTATAGTTTCATCATTAATCGACCAAAGGAAATTCTGCAATTCTGGGAAAATATGACTGCTAATAAATCATAATATTTAGTGACGCACTTTCGACAAAAATGATTTTTCGTAATTTGTTTATTTTCAACGAGGCAAAATTGCAAAAAACATTATTTTCGAAAGTGCGTCATTAAAAATTAAGGTTTTTCTCAGCCACTCATATTTTCCCAGAATTGCAAAATTTCCTTTGGTCGATTTAACCTATTATTCGTAATTGTTTGAATACTAGAAGAAATGAAATTTCTGTACCCCTGGTAGGACAGAAGTGGGTATTTTTGTCCACTTCGGTCCACTGTTGTGATTAAATAAATGTATGACTATTTTTTATTGATTAAAAGCTATATTTTTTCTCAATTATATTAAAATTAGATTACTATAATGTTTGTTTTTTTATAATAATGCAAATAATGTTTATAAACAATTGTTATTTCATTCGAATCTTCCTTAGAAGAAAGTCGTACTACATCTTCATCAGATTCTTGTTCAGAATCCGATGAGGAGGAATCAAGCTTATCTTCGGAATTATTTTCTGCTATGTCTCTCAAATTATTTAGTTTTTATTGAGTTCGTTGAATTATAAAATTACTATTTATCCTTTTTTCATTATTAAAGACGCTAACTCCGTTGCAGCAGACTTTCGACTTGGCCTTTAGAGTGTTACAGCAGTGAAATTAGCAATTAAATAGTAAAATATTTTACAATTCAAATAAATCGGCCAAACCTGTAGGAAACGTCATCAATTCGATTTTTCGTGTCTCATTAAGTTCACTTGTTCATTTTGTTCCTTCGTTTACCAAGGTAAAGTGCATCATTAGTAACAATTTGACCCAAGCCATACTGTTTCTCTCTCTGTCTAACACATTGTGAGCAATTACGAATTGTACATTTACATTGGGATATTTCTCTTATTTATCCCGTAACAATATTTTTTCTCTACAGTAACGTATTCTACAAACCTTTCTCTATAACTTATCACTTTTTCGACAATATCTCAATATTTTGCGTGGTATATTTTTTAATAAAAGTAGGCATACTTTGAACTCATTTTTCTTGAAAGTTAGGCTCGTAGTCCTGATTTTTTATTACAGTTTCGGAAAGCTTAGATCCGCATCGCTTTAACCTTTTTAACCAATAACTATTTTTCAACAAAATTTCATTTTTTCTCATTTTTCTAACAAATATTGTCGCAATAATTGCATCAAATGGGACAGGACCTAGTTTTTACGAAAACTAGCAAAACTAACAACCAATATTTCTCTACTTTTACGCTTGTTTGCCATAGTTCACGTTTTTTCGTCACCTGATTTTTCAGGCACTTTTGGGGTGACCAGTGAAAAGTGCTAAATTCGACATATTTTGAACAACTTAGACATAGTGTTAAGATTGGTTTTTAAACCAAAATTTCCCACGTTCTCTCATCGTCGTCATTGCCAGGAACATCGGTATCATTTTATCGGGAAATGCTCGGGAAAATATCGTTGCGAGGCATCGACATTTCTTCGACGAAAACGGAGGCTGACGAATGAATGTCGAGCGGCACGTCGATACCCTGGCGGCGCTCCAGAACGCGGCACGAACGGCGATGACGGAGTGTTTCGAAAAAGGCGAAAAAGCGCGGCGGACAGAAAAATTGCCGAAGAGTTCCGACCGTCAGTCGATTAGACGTCTCTTTAGCGCTGAATAATTAAATATCGATCGCGTCGTTGTCTCGCGAAATTCTCGTCGCCCGAAATACAGCCGGCCGACATTTTTCCCGCGGAATTTCGACAGTCGAACAGGTTTCGGATCGCCCATCCTCCGGTCGCCGACAAAAAATTCTTCCCGCTCAATAAGGCATGCAAAAGTACCTGACTTCGCTCCAAGTCCCTTCGAGTCAAGTGGAAAAATCCACTTGGTCAACAACTTGGGTCGAACGCGACAATGCCGAAAATAAAGTCTGATGACATCCACGACACTTCGTACTAACAAAATAACGTGTTGACAAATTTTATCTTACTGTTTGAAGCAAATCGTTGACTTTTTAAGAATGCGCTAGATTTTTTAAGAATCATTTCGGTATAATGTAATAACTTTAAATTATGTAAAATGCGTTATATATCTGGAAATTATACTTCAGCCATTGAATCCCATAGAAAATTTGCCAAAACTTTATACTTTCTGAATAATCCTGATTCTTATTTGTTCATTCTTATAAGAATGAAGTTTCAAATTAAGCTCAAATAATTTAATAACATGTTTCCTTTCGGCCATGCTTTCGTAATGTAAACAACGTTTCACCCAAATTAAATCTACCCAGTCTAAATAATTACACACTCAAAATGAGGTTAGGAATACGATACTCGCTTCGTCGCTCTCTCTCAAACATACGTACCTCCAACCGAGCTTGAATGGCTTTTTCAAATTAGCTCCAAAAAACCCCACAAATACCAAAACCAAAACCAAAAACCCCACAAAATTGCCAATCCCCCACCCCGATCCCCAAATCCATAATTATTACTCCATTTCCAAAGCCCCAAAAGCAAACTCTGAAAACTGAGAGTGAACTTTCGCCCTGCTTAATCCGTCGCCGAAATATCGTTCTCCAATTCCTGCGTCGACTGTACTGACCTGAAACAAAAAACGAAACGCAACGATTAGTTCGCTCGCTATTGTTATCGTCGTCTAATTTCGCGGCGAAATTATGACGCGCGTCTGCAGCGCAGCTGGACGCCGAGATTTACGGCGGATCAGCTGTTGCAATGGATATTGCGCTAAAGATAGGCGATGCATGCATGCATCGGTATCGGCGCGGATTAACGACCGGGCGGCGGCATTATCAGCGCGCCAGGTAATTACACGCTGTCTTCGCGGCGTTGTTCCCGCGAAGATGACGTAATCGTCGCCGTTAATCACGCGTCGATGTTTCGTCGATCGGATACCGTTGCTGGCATGAAAAGT
The DNA here is from genome assembly GCA_022817645.1 of Ceratoteleas bidentatus. NCBI lineage: Eukaryota > Metazoa > Arthropoda > Insecta > Hymenoptera > Scelionidae > Ceratoteleas > Ceratoteleas bidentatus. The sequence goes on along the minus strand of JABFPB010007062.1, from coordinate 2,041 downwards.
GCAAGCCACGCGCTGTCGTCTAATCGCGCAACACGTGAAGCTAATCAGTCGCGTTGAGTCATTTGGCTAATTTTAGTCGCGATCGGGTCAGCTGGGTGGCGGGGCCGAGGTGGTCAGGGTTGGGTGACATTTCGTTTGGGACGAAATGTCAGCCGAGGTATTCGATCAGAGCTTTCGGGGGAATTGTTTTTTATTATTATTAGTTCTGCATTGGTAGGAGAAATGTTACGCGGGTCCGAAATAAAGAGAAAAATGCGATTGAATGTAAGAATAGCGGAATGGAATTACATTGTACCGAAGTATTTCGGTGCAATGTTGGGGTAAATGGTTAAGGACAAATTGATGTAGAAATGTGATTTTTTCGTTGAAGATTAGGAAGAAGAATATTTTTTGATATCTTTATATATCTGTATATATATTTGTTCTGCGGTTTGAAAGTTGATAGATAGTTACATTTTGTGGTACAATAAAAATTAGTCCTTTTTTAGTTTGTAGGATCTTATCATGTGATCTTAGCTTTATCGGCCGTTCTTTGTAATTAATTGATCAGTGTGAATCCTAACCTTACTCGCTGTAGAGATATTAGCGTTTGAAGTAATATCAGGAGATAAGATAAAGACAATGAGATATGTTCACTTGTCATGTATACAAAAACAAATAGGGTCTTCTGTCAATTACTTGGAGCTGTTGATTTTTAGTTAATTTTGTGGAGTAGATGCGTTTTACATGGTTAAATACTAAAAGCTATTATTGTCATGAGATAAAAAGAGTGGTGTTTAAACGTATCTGCAATATATTCTAAGATTCTAAGTAACTAGATTTAAAAAGATACGAAAAAAATCTTTGTTTTTGTTTCTCTTTCAAAAAGTCCCAAGAATAAAAAAGTCTGTTTTGTATACATTTAAAATGCTGTTTTTAAATGTATACAAAAGAAATATATACTTGGCATACCTAACATCGCATGGACTAAATTGTAAATACCGCAGCTGTCTGAAGAAATCTCTTTCGGAAAATACTACCAATTAGTTTCATCAGAACAACTGAACTATTCAGTTTGCAATTTCTTGTTGCAATTTAAACTATCTTTGCTATTTACTGCATACTGAATATCGATGGTTGTTAATGCTTTTACCAAAAAACAAAATCCCAATATTTTTGACTACATTTTGTTTTCACTACAATCATTCCTCTGACTACTCTTGACTAAAAAAAAAAAGAATCAATTCAAATAGTTTAATAAAATGCATCCAACTTCGAATCTTGCAAACATTATCATATCTTTCTCACACGATTCCACCCTCTTTGAGTCTCTCCGCCTAATACCTCGAAATCATTTTCATTTGTTTATAGAACCATCTCGCAGCGAAATTAAACCTGGAAACCGTCGAACGCAAAGGAATTGCTCACGCGAGCAATCCCGGAGGAGTTCGAATTGAATCCCAAAGAAGTCGCTAAAAACGCGGAACAACGCGAAATTGAAGAGAGCGCTCGCGAGGAACTCCGTCGTAACAGATATTAGAATGCGTCGCGTTGTCGATCGGGCGCCTCGCGTCGGCGTAACTCGATTAAATAAATAGAATCGCGACGATGCACTGGTGCAACACGGAATTGGCACGAAGTACACTTAGGCCGAAAATCTACACGAATGCTCGGAAATTTGCGTCAGGGTATAAGGTAGAATGATACTCGCGAGGTCGCGGAGATATATGAGTAACGAGCATCGACAGCGAGAAATTTCGCGGTTTTATTGACAGGCTGAGTGGTTTTGTTATCAGGAATGGGGTTTGATATGTTGGATCAGTGCAGAATTATTTTGAATATTGCAGTGAATCAATTTTGGTAAATGGGGAATGCATTTTAAATCGGGCATTTAAAACACTATCGTTCTGGGAAAAGAAGTGTCTAACAAAACTAACAAAACCAACAAAACTAACGAAACTAACAAAACTAACAAAACTAACGACACTAACAAAACTAACAAAACCAAAATAACTAACAAAACTAACGAAAGGACTAAACTTAAAAACTCCGCATTATTTGT
>JABFPB010007061.1:0-11385 GCA_022817645.1 Ceratoteleas bidentatus | reverse complement strand
ATATATTTTCGCTACTAAAAAAGTAAAATGCAATATACTTTTCTACATACATTTTTTAAACTATGTGGAACTTAAAAAGTTCAATAAAATGCAAAAAGAAAAACACAATTGAAATTTGTTGAATTTAAGTTCAACTAAATGCAAAAAGTCTTTAAAATGCTACAAGCTTATTAAATTTTTGTTAAACTATGATTCCACATAGTTTAAAAAATGTATGTGGAAAAGTATATTGCATTTTACTTTTTTAGTAGCGTAAATATATATTTTAAATGATGCTTAGAACTTATAATTATTACATGAAGAGAATTATATAAGCAGAATATAAAACGGTATAACTAATCTCAGGTAGTAAATAAAAACGGTAGTACTAATTTCCGGTAGTAAATATCGTCTTCAACCAGTTTTGCTGGTTACATTAACTGCTCCATTTACGATTGTGTAAATAGTGAAAACTAGTATCCTCAGTCCTTCACTAAATACTCTTTATTAATTGGTTGGTAATTTATATCATAAGATCGGTAATTATACCTCAGAAATAGGTTTCTTCTGAACTCTTCTCAAATAGTATTAAGGGTTAGTGCAGCCAAAATGGTTATAATCCGTTTTTTAATTAGAAAATGACTTAATATTAGAGTATTTTGATCATTTATCTCTAAATAAAAATAAATTCATTGTAACCCTGAAAAAAAAATTTTCTCCCCATTTTTATTAAAAATGGTAAAAAAGGGGTAACTTTTACACTATTTGTTTGAGCTATTTTTAAATAATTTCAGGTAATTTTAATAATCTCTTAAAACATAATTTAAATCTTTTATTACTTCATTTTCGAGTTATGCTTTGATGATCGATAAAATGAACATAGTGTCCAATTTTGGCTTTTATTTGGTACGTTTGGTACTCAAAGTAATGCAACTTTTATTTAAATAAATTAATCAAAATTCCGTCATAAGACATTCTTTATCATACATTGCACAAACTGTGTCAAATTTGAAGCAAACTCAGAAAAAATGTTGGTGAAAAGAATAAATTCGAGTTTTGAGAATTGACGAAGCATAAAGTTTCCAAAAAATCTTGTTTTAAATGTGGCAATCTTTTTTATACAAAACAAAATGTTAAAAAGAAACCATAATTTATAATCTTGAAATCATGTTTTTTATTAAAAACCACACAGATAAGGGGTTAAAGTATCAAAAGCGGCAATGAAACGACTCGGTTTTTCAATTTTTCTGAATATTAATACATAATATTCCTCGGTAATACTCAGTTTCAACTAAATTCTAATTCAAATCTTTTCAGTTATACTATCAATTCCGCCAAACTGACCTTAGAAGTTGTCATAACTATTCCATAATTCCACTAACGAAGTCAATAAATCTCGTAAAACTAACTAAAATCATGTCCACAGCCACTTTTGGACCCACCACTCTACAGTAATTACTTCTAACGACCTTTTTTCCCCTGTAAGGCCTCAAAAGAACCTTATCAAACGACATGAGCTTCAATTATAAACCTATCGACCATTTTTATCTCACATCAACCAGCCTTTATGAAAACAACTCCGCTTTATTAATTGAATACGAAGTCCACCATAAAACCACGTCAAACATCATAACCTCGTTCAATTAGCGCGAGCTAATAGAAAGACCAGCCGCTTTCCGCAATCCCGTGCAGTCAATCTCGCGCGTATAAGGCGATCATTACATAAAAACGCGCAAAACCGCACGAAAGAAAACGCGAACGATAATCGGGCAGATAAAAAGCGCATAAATTACGATTTCTTTTGTCGCGGTAGGTGACACGTTCGCTTGAGTATGTATCACACGTAATGCGCGTCCTTGGCCTTGGATGTATCAGCCCCCATGTACGCAGCGTCGTACGTGAACGTGGAAAATGCGGGTGCACCGGTTGTCCCTGACATTAGCGATCCGTTCCTTTTCCGATCTTTTATTTATCCGGTTGCACTTTGAACCGCGCGCCCGAGACGTGCGGAATATGTTAATGCAATATACCAAATCCGCGCCAAGTTAAATTGCTTTTGAGTTACGCTCGTGACTTGTTCGACGTGATATTAGATTTGTCACAAAGAGGGATTGCCTGACGTGCCGCGAGTTACAACGACTCGTCGATGCTTTGATAATGTTTCGATATTTTCTTATCGCGCGCGCGAGCCCGATCGATGAAAAATGATCGCCCGGGCGTGCGCGCCGATCAATCACGTATGACGAGGAATTGATGGCAAATCGGCGATCGCGAAATAACGACGAAATATTGACAGCGGATTGTCAATCGTTCGATCGCAATCCAAGAGAATCGATCAGTGAAGTCTATTATTGATAATGTTGGATTTTTCAACTAATGAAATGTAATATTTAGTTTTTGGATTCGATCGAAAGAAGTCTCATTCAAAAAGATTTGAATGAGATCTTCTAAGATCAAATTTTGATCGAAATGACGTAGGAAAAATATCTAAACTTGAAAAAAATCGGTTTTAGATCCTTTTAAAATGTTCTTTAAAGTGAATTGTCTAAAATATATATTTTATTTTATTTGATTTAGAAAAACTCTATTTGTATTGCTATATTAATCATATAGAAACTGAGTTTCATTTGATTTTGATTTATTATTTGTAAAGATAATTTTTGAACTTTTAATTGTAAATCACAGAAACTTTATTAATGTGAGATTTTCATTAAACTTTATGAAAAACGGATCACTTTTATAGATAACTATGACCTGACAACCGAACGCGTTTTTTTCCAGAATAAAACCAGAAATAGAAAAACGCGTACAGTTTGTCAGGTCACAATTCTTTTATAAAAGTTAAATGTTTCTCTACAAATGAAATCTCCTATTATCGAAGAATCGGTTGAAATTCAATGACGTAAAAATAAACTTGGAAATAATACCAGAAAAAGAATTTTTCCTCGCCACTTGCAAACTTGAAGATTCTTCTTAACTATATTACATTGTTATAAGAACCCAACTGCAACGTTTAAGTAATTAAACTAAATACTACAACCATTTAACGAAAAAGTTTTTACTTGTAACTAATCAGCTTACATTTGTTTACAAATTAAATTGAATTAACCGTACTAAATAATTAGTTTTCCTATTAATATTGTATCACCAAAACTACTTTAGCTTCCGTAACTCCAAATATCTCTACTACTCATTAATTAAACTCCACTTTAAAAATCTCCACTATTTTTTATCAAACTTTATCAAAGCATTTCATATCAAACCGTTACAAACAACTTATTTTTCCAATCTACTTGCTCATCCTCCAAAAAATTTGCTTAACTCAACTTCTCATTTTTCCAAGCTCGCTCTTTCGTAACACAATTATTTTCCGCGCCCGATGTTCCTTAATAAAATCGCTCCGGCCAATCGCCGAAATATCGCCGCTCGTTTCCCCGCCGGAACCTCGCAGACGTCTACAAATTTCCAACTTTTTATCTCCCCTGCGAAACAGAAGAAGGAAGCGACACATCCACAACGCCGTCAGTTTTTTCGTCCGATCGATCTGCCCCGCTCCGCGTTTTTTCCGCCGCTCGATAAATAATCAACGAGATACGCAGCCGAGATTGATTTGCGACGAAACGCTTTCGCGGCGAAAAATGCCAATCTTATCCGGACTGACGACCGCTGACACTAATCCGCGGTCGCGCGCGCGATATGATAATTGATTAATTTCTAATCGCGGCGTATCGCGCGCCAATTGGCTCCGATAAGCCGCGCGGTTGAATAATCCGCGGCCGAATAGCCGTAATCGGCTTTCGCGAAATCGCGCGACACGGAATCGTACAAATGGCAGCAGCCTCCGAAAGAGCCGCGTATAACTTCATATTCCGTTTATCGGCGCGGCTTACGGCGCGGTATTGGCGCTGTTATCGCGATACAGATGCGCTTAAAGCGCTAATAAAAGTCGTGACACTTTTTGCGAGGGGGAATTTCAGCGGTGCCGATGATAAAGAGCGAAGGCTCCGCCGAGTCAATGGCGTTTTTGTCGCGCACTTTGGCCGGGCGCGTTTAAATGGAAAAGGGATCGATGGAACGGAGTCGTCGCCCAGTGATCGATGAGAAATAATCGGGGATGGATTAAATGAGGAGAACCGCCGGTATAATGCCTGATCGCGATAAACGATCCCGGCAAAAAGGATGCGAAATCGCGACAACCGCTGGACCGAAAGTTCCCCCAAATGGAAGGTTTAGGAATTGTATTGGAAAGGGAATAGAAGTTCAGACGCGATCGAAACTTTCTTTTAACATTTATATAATCTCTGAAAGTTCACTCGAAAAGGTTCTAAGAAAATTAAAATGAAACGTTTGGATGAGTTGTATGAAGGTTAACTCAACGTTTGTAAAACGTTCAAAAAAACGTTTTTTTCCTTTTAGCCAAACTTCACTTAATGATATTATTTGTTGCCAAAACGGTTAGAATCGTTTTTTGAAGGTTTTTAAAAGGTTTTTAAAGGTTTCCAGTAAAGTTTTCTAAACTTCCCTGCAACCTTTTTGCGACTTACACCCCTCCGTTAACAAAACATCACCCGAACATTTCGGTTTCGTTGGGGTCGCGATTCTCAGCCGATTTTTTGCTCCGGTTCCGAGCGAGGGGAAAAAATGTTTGGGCCGCGCGTCCGCTAAGTGGCGCACGGACCCGCGTTGCGCAATAAATCACTCGAATTTACAACATCATTACGCGATAAATTATTCATGAAACGGCGCAATAAAGGCGGCGTTACACCGAGTAATCAGCGAAATCATTTGTCCGTGCCCGATTTTCGACGCTTCTAAATCGAATGCAATTACGCGCGGGCCGTCCGTCGCGTTATTTGCGGTCGCTTGACATATTTTTCTTCGCCGCGTTGACGACATTTTTTTTCGAGCCGCAAGTACCGAATATCCTCTCGAATGTACATCCAGAGCGGATGCACGGTCGTTAAGCTCGATTTCCATCAGCAAGCGGAGCGGAGCGAGAGTCGTGTACTTTTACTGCGTAATGTGTATTTAAATGTACTTTTGAAATACGCTGGCTATCACGTGCAGCCGAGGCGAAAAAAATACTGCGCCGCGTCGTTTTAAATAAATAAGCCGCGCTCGTCAATGGCCCGGGAATAATATTTGCGTTCCATTTATATGCCCCGATATTGACACAATTAGGGGAAGGGCCCGCGACTCGGGTTACCGGCTTAAGTCAAGGTTTTCCGCCAGTCAAAGGGGTGAATTCGAGACGTTTTTTTTGTCTCGCGAGGAAGTGGCCTATGGACCGATGAAAAATCAATCGACCCAGATTTTTCTCGGATTTGAAGACATTTTTGCCGCAGAAATATGACTACAATTATTAATTCACGATCTGGAAAAAAAATTTTGAGGTCTCACTGAGATCGGAAACCGATCAAAACCATCATTTTTCCATCTCAATGAGACCTCAAATGATCTTAACTTGATCTCGTTGAAATATTCGTTTTTACTAGGGTCAATTTGAATAGAAAATTTGAAATGTTAATTCTGTCTAATCGACATCAGAGATTCTGTCTAATTTACATCAGAGGTTAAGTTTTCAGGCGTTCCATTAAAGGTCAAATTTTGGATACTGCTGAATATTTGACTAACATATACATTTAAATTGGATTCTGAAAAAAATAAATGAAAAAGAATAAATTTATTTTTTTCAGAATAAAGAATTTTTCACCCGTACAATTTAAATGTATAATTGTCAGTAAAACCCTATTCTTTTGAATTCGCTCGAATAAAAAATTATTTACAGCGGTCGTTTCACGCAATTGACAAATGGCGTGTGAACGGCCATTAATGATAAGCTATCGGTGGAAATTTAATGATTCCAAGTTTATCGATAAGGGACGATTAATAATTCATGGCTCGCGGTGAAAAATGCTGGCATAATTTACGGTCTAACACTTGGTTGTTAATTAATTGCCGGAAAAATTGACGGAACGAGAACAGGGGATAAATGTTCGCGAATTGTCAGGCGGGGAGGGAGACGGGAATCGGTTTGTCGGCAGTACAATTGCGAGAAAAGTTTGGGTCCGATTTTGTCGACGGTTACCATTCTTCGCTTCGCGCAATAACAAACTGTTCGCGAAGCCGTTATAATGCAGTTTCTTCTCGTCCGACTGGTTATCAAACCTTAATCGCCGACGATTTCCGATTAATCATTATTCCCAGATTATTATTCGCCGATCATTTATCAGCGCACGTTTCTCCTGAAACGAATTCCCGATAATTTCGAACCCGATTAAACTGCAAACACGCGATAAAAAAAATCGTCCGTATCAGTTGCATTTCGACGGGCTATTTTTAGAGCCCCGAGCGCTCGCTCGTATTACGCTCCTCAGACTTCAAATTCAGTATTAAATTTCTTTCGAGCGCCGCTCGGCGGAATCTTTTATAAAAATACCAGTGTTGTTTCACCAAACTGCCCCTTATTACGCATACACATGCTCGCCAGTGTAACATTACAGAATTAGGAAAATGATAAAAACGTGACGGAACGGCGCTTTTCCGCTCCCCTTTGCCCGATTCCGATCGGCGTTCCGATCTTTGTGTGTCCCGCGGAAAACGGATCTTTTCCACTTTCCCGGGCTGAGTTACGATTTCGGGGAGATCGGCCGGCAGATTTACGATAATTGCCGCCGCGATTTGTACAGAGTTTATTGCTTTATTGTGTCTCGGGCACGACGTACCAATGCGACGCGCGCGAGACGACACATCCGCGCTCGAATGTTTTCTCGAAACATGTGCCACTCATGTGCCCGGCTCGTCACATGTGGCACGTATACATTACATGTATCATATAAGTGTCGCTCGTTAGTTTATTTATTTACGTTTTCAAGAGACCCGGAAAAACTTATTCCACGAGCCACGAAAATCCAAATAATCGCGGCTAAAAATAGCCGAATCTGGGTCAGAGTTCGTCACGAAAATCCAATCGACGTTGATTACTCGGCGCGGAGAGCTGCTGCGGTGTAATGCTCGAAAGAGATGTACAGAAACAGACAAATGTTTTGAGTGAGGAGTCATAAGTACACAATTAACAGCTCGGATGCAGTTTTCCACAGAAGAAAACCAGATATTTGTTCATCGCTTTTGGAAAATTTTTGAAACGGTCAAAAAGACTATCTTTTTGAATGAGAACTTCTGCTTTCAAAGCATGTAAAAAGTGTTTTCAAATGAACCGTATGTTTCAATGAAAAGCACTTTTTTTAGAGGAAAACTATTTTTCTGTACAGTCAAAAAAAATGTTCTTTTTCATCGAAAAAGAATTTTTCGATGAAAAAGCTTTTTATCGACCCTAAAATGCATGGGTTCATTATTTTAGTTTACGTTATAAAAGTCATGAATATTATACTGCATAATAATTATTTCAATATAGCCATTGCCACACTTTTAAAACAATCCGTTTACAGTAACCAGAATATTCTTACAGTAAAACGATTTTCCGATTATTATTTGGATAAATGGATTTCCGATTGCGATAAGAATAAAATCTTCTAACCCAAGATATTCTTGCAGCAAGAATATTGAAGTTCACTGTTAATCTTTATCAGTGAAAACAAAACTGACTTAAGATGAAAATACTGTTAAACTAATTTGTAATTTTGATTTCAGGTTAACTACACGAAAACTATTAAATAGTATATTACTATGACGCGTTTTACGCGTCAGTGTAGTGGATCGTAAGTGGAACTATACAGGTTAGAGTGCCGTAAGCGTCAGCTCAATGTATGCTCAGACCGGCAGTAGAATGGGTTAAGTGGTATTGGTCTATGTATAGTCAGACCGGAAGTTCAATGGGTCAAGTGGTATTCATCAATGTATGGTCAAACCGTCAGTTGAATGGGTCAAGTGGTATTGGTCAATATATGGTGAGACCGGAATTAGAATGGGCCAAGTGGTATTGGTCAATGTATGCTCTGACCGCAGTAGAATGGGTTAAGTGGTATTGGTTAATGTATGGTCAGACCGGAAGTTGAATGGGTCAAGTCGTATTGGTCAATGTATGGTCAAACCGTAAGTTGAATGGGTCAAGTGGTATTGGTCAATGTATGGTCAGACCGGAAGTTGAATGAGTCAAATGGTATTGGTCAATATATGGTCAGACCGGAATTAGAATGGACTAAGTGGTATTGGCCAATGTTTGGTCAGACCGGAATTAAAATGGGCCAAGTGGTATTGGTCAATGTATAGACAGACCGGAAGTGGAATGGGCCAACTGGTATTAGTCAATGTATGGCCAGACCGGAAGTAGAATAGGACTAGTAGAGTAGAATTGTATATGGTCAGCCAGAAAGTAGAATGGGTCGAGTAAAGCAGATCGATATATAGTCAGACGGCAAGTGTCAGGTGGAGCGGATCTATATGTGATCAGACAGGAAATAGAATGGAGCAAGTGGAGTATGTTCGTATACAGTTAGACCGGATGTAGATTGAAGCATGTGGAGTACGTTCAATAACGGTCACACCGGAAGTAGATTGAGTCAAGTGGATGAGGTCTGTACATTGTCAGATCGGACGTAGAATGGCGCAAGTGCAGAAGATTTATATATGATCAGATTGGAAGTATAAAGGGGTAGGTAAAGCAGGTCTGTATATGGTCAGATCGGAGGTAAAATGATGCAAGTGGAGTAGGTTATTATTTAGGCAAACCGGAAGGAGAGTTACTCAAGAAAAAGGTTTTCTTGCGCGCGGTAAAAAGTTGAAGTTGTAAATTGAACCGTTTTCAAGTGAGAGTGTCCGCAGTTTTGGAAACATTACCTTGAATAAGATCACACCATGGGCGTCATTTTGTTTCTTTTGAATTGAAAAAAATTGTAAATAAAGACTAAAGTATGATCTTTTTGAATCCCAAAACCGTTTCCTTCTATGTTATTTCAATGGCCCAAAAAAATTCCAAACCTTTCCTACTTTTTGGTCATTTGAATGAGAACCTCCCCTTAATAAAGCACAAGGTCAAACATTAGGAGTTGCCGAAGTACATTTAGAAACACCGTGTTTTTCTCATGGACAGCTATATGTTGTGTGTTCTAGAGTATCCAGTCCGCATAATTTGTATATGTATTGTCCCAATAAAAAAACTACTAATGTGGTTTATCATGATGCACTTTTATAACATTAAGAATTAAATATATGATATTTATATTATTACGAACTTATATTTCACTTTTATATTGTAGTTCTACATATTTTTCGTGCGATTTTGCGTAATATTGCGATTTATACAATTATATGATTGTGTTTCTGATGTAGTATCTTATTGTATACACATTACAGTTTTATATGTTTTCCTATATTACATATGTTTTTCTTTATACTTACCCATCTAATATATATACTTTTATATATATATAAAAAATACCCAGATTCCTCTAAATATTTACGTACCTTAATATCTTATCAAATTTTTTTTTACCCGAGTAAAGCCGGGTAATTTTAGCTAGTAATAATATAACTGCTATCTTAAATGAATATTAATAATATTGAAATATTATGTAATATTTTAAATTTTAATATACTGGTGTGATATTCAGATGTGATGTTCAATATAAGTATAGCTGATATTATGTACTAGTATAACTGACTTTGATATTACCATTATGGATCGATCTTGAAACAATGAAAGACTGGAAATATCTAGTGATATTCAAATTAGCAATATTCACCGTCACCTTTGCCATTCGACTATTCACATCCTTGATTTTCAATAATAATATATTCAATTTCAAATATATATAATCCAAACTAGTAAAAGGGTAATTAAGTACTCTGACTGAACTCCAAAAGAGACATTTCTTTCGTTACCCGTTGTTTCTCTTTTTTTTTGTAATTTCAAGACCTGGAACTTTCGGTCGTCTATTGGCGACGCTTGCATTTCTTTCCGAGAGCCGAGTTCCGCCATGCTCTCGTGGCTGCTTTGCATTCAAGCTTCCCGTATTGTTTTCTGTATAATTGAACGAACGTACAGGACCCTGTCAACCGCAGTAATTCCTACAGGGGCGGAAGTTGCTTCCGGCTAGGAAAACTTTTATGAGAATCGCTCGCCAAAATGGACGGATCAGGCCGAGATTTGGGATAGAGCAACAGTAGCGCGCATTTTGATTTACCGCGAGGATGCGAGCAAACTTATTTACGAATTACAGATTTAGAGCTAACCGGATGAGCGCCGCAATACACGTGTACCGGCTTAAGTGTTTAGAACAGCCAAACCGGGCTCGAGCTTGGCGCGATGTATTGGTTAAGTTTTTGGGTGTTTTTTCGAAATATGGTTCGCGAAATTATGGAATCGTTTGGTTTAGAAGTACACTCGAGTGAAAAACAGTATTACTTGAAAATGCAAACAAAATTTTTGCGAATCCCAAAATTTTTGGATATGCAAAAATGTGAAGTGTGTACCAAGGCTTGAAAACCGCAGCAAATATGATTCTCGGTTCGGTTTCCGGTTCTTCTGTGATTTCGTTTTCAGTCTTTTCTTTTATGAGCAAAACTGATTCGGTTATTCGTAAGAAAACTGTCTCAACTTTATATCGGTTTCGGTTTCGATTTGGCGAAATGAATCGGCAGCGAAAAAAAAACTTCGGTGATATCCACCAAACTTCCTGTAAAATTACCATGACGCGGTTTGTTGATGTTACACACTGCAAAAAGAAATGTCTTATTTTAAAACACTGCCATCTCAATTTTTAAAACGTTAGGAGGGTTTTCCAATATAGAAAGATAGCTTAAAATTTGTTTAAACATCTGAAAACGTGTTTAAAAGGGGACAAAAGTGTTTTAAAATAAGACACCTGTTTTTACAGTGCATGTTTACATGTCTGTAGTAGAAACAGTCCACGGCCTGTGTTGAACACATGCCGGTATTGTTGTCGTGTCGGTGCGAGTCAGTGCAAGAAAGAGGGAACACCTCATTGCGCATGCGCACCAACTTGACAACAATGTTGGCATGTGCTCGGCACAGGCCGCGGACTGTTGCCGCTGCATACATGTAATTATCCAAACAAATTATCCATCCAATATTTAAAGGATAAGGCAGGCTGTAAGAAAACTGCTAAATCAATGTGAGTATAAAATATGTCAGAATGTAATTATAAAATAATGCACTCTTCAAAATTTCATACTGTCACATACAGATTCATTCTGTCAGAGCATGACTGTGTTTGTAACAACTAGAGTTCATCCTCTCATAACATGAGAGAAAGAAATCTAGTTGTGAACTCCTTCTGTGATAAGTTTCGATATTTTTAGAGTGTGCATGTAAATTATAATACATAGTGTGTTTTAATAAATGTCGTTGCCCTAGTAGAAAATGTGATGTGGCAAACCACATCAGACATGTGGGCCTTATCAGGATTTGATGTGGTAAAAGTGATC
>JABFPB010007060.1:0-11389 GCA_022817645.1 Ceratoteleas bidentatus | reverse complement strand
AATTCCTTTCGGATTAAAAGGATATTCATTTTGGTTCTGAATCCTTTTGAGCCAAAAAGAATATTTTTAAGAGTGTATGATTATCATTCCCTAACAGACAAATCTACTAAATTTCGTAGATTCGACGCCGAATCTACGCTGAATCCTCGTTCGAATATTCATCCACGTTTATTCTACGTGGATTCCATGTTTCATGTCTATTAGGGTTGTTATTAACAACACATAATAATTTCTGAAGTCTCATGAAAACTTATAATTTCCATCTAAGCGCTAAAATAACTTAAAAAATGCCCATCACGTATGCACAGTTTCAAATTGGACCTGCTCAGAAAAAAATGACCTCGGATAAAAATGTCACTCCGGAATAACCCGTGCTAATTAACAGCTAAAGTTCGGGTGGCTTTTTTTAGCATACCGTCATATTATTTCTTTGTTATTTAATCACGAGCGGCTAGTTAATATTTAATCAGAGGCGCAACGTGGTCGCATTGTACAGTCAGTGCGCATCGATTCATCCGGCATAATAACGTCGTTTCATTGAATTTTTTATTTTACAACGCCATTTTGCCGCGCGTCAATCAACCTGAGATGACACTGTTCCGCCGATCACTTCCGATGGGCAATTTAATTGTTGCACAGAAGCGATCACGCGAGCACCGAAGATTTAATCACGTTGTTCGTCGAGACATTTTCATGTCGAAGGCGTTTTGCAAATCCTATCGGCAATTCAATTGCTTCGACATGGGAACGTTTTCAAAATAGAGTTGTTTATCATCACGTGAATTTGTAAGGAAAATCGTACCTCGTAACCAGATTGATTTTCGCGAAAACTTTTTACTTACTCCCCGGAAATGGTGAGATTAGAATAAAGCGATTTGGACATAAGTTTGAGGGGATTTGCTGGTGTCTATTGGTGTTTCAGAAGCTCAATTTGTCAGCAAGTATTACGTTATAGTATAAAAGTTAAATAATCAAAAAGCGTATTTCCGTGCATTGCGAATGGCAAAGATGGATTCCGATCATTTTCTACTTAAACAATCCATTTACTATATGTAGATTCTGGATTGTACACAGCGTGATTTGAAGTGGATATTTCATTAAAAAATATTTTTTCGGTTAACGAATCTTCTGAATGTCAATCACTTTAACGTGTTTGTTTTTAATTTTACGTTATAGGCATTGGAAACGTTTCTAATTTGTAAAGATTGCTCGAGTTATGACTGAAGTTGATATTTTTCGGAATTCCGGTCACATTTCTGGATACGAATCGTTATTCGAGTAATGTACCTTTAACTGAATTGTAACGGAAATAATTGTACGCGTAGTTACACGTAATCACAAATTGCCCGCGTTTGGTCGGCTGAAGAATGCTTATCGAATTCGGGTCGGCTTTGTTTGGCGTGCATTTTTTCTTCAACCATCGGGATATGAAATAACGGCGTTGTAAACGCGATGGGGCTTTAATTGCGCGAAACGGCCGCATCGATCTGAAACCGAGCGAACGCGATTACCTTTCGGCGTTAAAATTTCTTTCGTTACTGCGCTTCTTGGACGAAAGTTCGTCGACTTGCAAACGTTTTAGGTTATTACGAAAGAAATGTTGGATTACGCGATTTCTTTTGCGCCGACTATTTATATTGCAGTCGCCGGTTGAATTTTCTCGAAATAAATTTTCCAGTGATTTGCATTAAAATTCAGCCCGGTCTTTTAATTGGAAATTCGTATTCGGCCGGGCAAATTAATGGCGTTTCAAGTTTCGCGGGTACTGCGGCAGCGTTCGTTTGACGAATTGACAAATATTGATTTTTTCAGATTAAACACGTCACAAATATACGTGATGGATGGCGAGATGCAATCATATACAGTTTCGTGAACAAACGCTTCTACTTCCCCCGTTCGAGCGGCGCATTTTTCATCAGGGGCCGCTACCCGTCTATCCTGCTGACGCGTGCGTCTTTAAGCAAACTCTCGTAATGACCTTAATTCAAGTGCATCCTCCCTTAATTTTGCAACGGTATTGTGTTTGGACACACTAATCTATAAATACGAAATATTGATGGCGGGGTGTTTGAACATCTGTGATTTCGAGCAGAAGCTGGAGAGCAGGGTAAGGAAAGGAATCTTGCAGGGGGAGTAACCGAGGTATTTTCAAGTTAAACACGGAGCTCTCGAGCTGAGTTTCATTTTGAAGCAAGCATTGTCGAGTGATTGCCCACATAAATTGCACAACAAAAATAGCCCAAAACTGAGAGGGATTTAACATTAAATAAACGCTTGTTTACTATTTTAATCTGATACGTCAATCCGACTTATACATTCCGGCGCGAAAAAAGGGAATATTAAATTACCCGATAAAACGTGCGGAAAATGGTGCAACGTGCACGCAAACGTTGACAATGACAATTAATAATAGTTTGTTGACTGTGCGCGCGCCATTATATAAACCACTGAATCGCGTTTTTGTGTGATTAAAAAGGCTGAATGGAACGGCATTAATAATCTGTAATAAAAAGGACCCATTCTATAATCCTCGTCGGTTATTAACGACGCGCCGTAATTACGCTGTCTTTAACGTGCCGAATCCCATCATTCACCATTTTGCCCGGCCGGGGCGAATGAAATAAGTTGGCCGCGCGAGCCCCTATTGTGAGCCGCGCCGGCACGTTCGTCTTTAAGCAAAGTCGCCTAATAACCTTAATTCGGGCGCCGCGTCCCGTGATCGGCGTTCGACCCGCCCTGTCCCAGTTTCCGGAGCGCGTTGCCTGCGCGCGCCAATCATCTCTCGGCGAAATTCATTTTTCCGAACCGCATTTCGGCACGGAGCTTGCGACGCACTTGCGAGCGAAAGCGCGACGAAATGCGCGCCCTTCCTTTTGTTTGCCGCGAACAATGCCGCGGAAGAAGTCGCGCACGACAATTTGTAAGTGAAGGCGCGTCGTGCGACGTCGTCGAGTACCTCCCCATTACGTCAGCGCCGAGTGCCCCGGCGAGAAAGAGCAACGGCGCGTTAGCACAATTGCTCCGGTCGAGCTCGAATCCTTAGGGGAAAAGCACATTTTGCCATTACTAGTTGCGTTTTTTCTGCAAGGAGAACGCTAGTTCACTTATTGCCAATGAACGTCGAGATTTTGACTGTTTAATATGCATTGTTTTTCAAATGGCCCTAATGAAAATTAGCCAGAATTTTGCAACGTTTTCAAAATTTTCAAAATGTTACAAAATTACAACATTTTTTTAGTAATCTTGTATCGAAAAAAATTATTTCTAAGAGTGCAATTATACGAAGGTCCGACTGTACACGGTAATCAAAAAGACAGATTAACCCCCTTAACCTCTTATTTTAACAGATGTGTGCGAGGCTGCTTTTATATATATAGAGCGTTCTTGAGAAGGGACGATCTTAGATATATATTACGCCAAGATGGGACTCAGTTATTGTCAAGATAAGGCCAATTGTTCAATCTGAGAAACGACTCTACATTGCCCGCTGCCTATTCCGGGTAAACATAATTGGGGCCGGATTCAACGTTTACTACGGGGAAAATCAATGTTTACTCATTGTTTTGCCCGGGAAAACTTGAGCTTAATGGCCAGGGGCCTTTATGGCTTAATAAAGAAAGTCGACAAAGAATCCGACAGCTCAGCCAATCGCCCGGAGTAATCCTAATGACCCGGGGGACTAAGTGGACTGCGCGAAATCAGATTGAAACTGTCCAAATCGGATATGCTTAAATCAGATGAGCGTCGTGCGCGATACGTCGCGCGCTCGAACACCGCGATCTGATCAGGGTATATGTTTATCTAATCGAACAAAGTCGACGACGTAAAACTCGAGTGCATCGCAGTCGGTCGCATTTAATTAACCCGTTTTTGGCCAGCCTCGCAAAATCGTCGACACGTGAAATTTAATCTATCTTAGCCCGTAATCGAGTTAGGCGTCTTTCATATGAAATTCCGACTTGTCAAACTTAATTAGCCGCAATTTAATCGATTTGCAACGCACCGCTATTCGGCGCAACATTTGCATGACGGAATAATGGGATTCGTCGACGGCGCGTATCGTTTCGCCGCGCGACGGCAACGCGCCAAGTGCCGAAAAACGTGCGCCGGCGTGCGCCAGGCTCAAGGTCGATGACACTAGTCTTTTAATTAGGAGCGCAGGCGCAATCGGCGACATGGTTTAATGCCGAGGGCGTGAGCAGTCACGCATTCCACCGCAAGACGAGATGGCCTGCGGAATTAAGCTCGGAAATGCCTACCCGGGCCGCGCCGACGCCACCTCGAGCTCGTCAAGTGAAATGTACTTTTGTCGTTATGCCCCTGTCGTGCCTCGCATTACGTGTTGTAACTGAATTAGATGCAATCTTTTGTTTCGTCTCGTTGAATATATTTTGCAATTATGAATTCGTACAAACGAGTTGGATGGGACTTTTGTTTTGAGCCGGCTTGATTAATTGCTCGAGGGCGACAAGTTCTGCCGGGTCGCGTTCCGTTATTGTTACGGCGTATTTCGGTAATTGAATGGCGCCGGCGGGGAAAAGGAGGGGGCGCAAGTTTCGCGCACAAAGTCATCGCAAGTTCGTCGTCGTGAGTTGGCTTAACGAATCGAATCTTCGCCGTTCGGTTGGCGACGGCGTTGCCGATTTTTCGGCGCATGACTGTCGAACTTGGGTTCGCGGACCTGGCGCGCGAAATCGGCGACAACTGAAGCGCAGTTACTGTCGCGGAGCCGCATTTTTGTGTCGTCTTGTTCGCGTACTGCAATTACGCAAATTGCGCAAACTGTCGTAAGACAGTTTTTTTGGGCCGCGCGTTTTGGTAACGGCTGCTTTATGTAAATGTACGTTAAATGCAGTTTACGTGCAAATGCATACGATGTGACGTAGCCCGGGACGTGCGGTTGAGCGAAATTTTGTTTTCCGGACGAAAAAAGGGCGCTCGGACGGTTTTCGTTAAATTTGCGTGAAATCCGGGTGTTTTGCGCGACGGCCAAATGGCCCATGTATCGGCTGATGGATGTTCGGCGCGGTGGCGCGCGATTTGAAACATTTTATTGTTAATGGCTGGGCATTTGGATATTGGGTATTTGGAATAAAGTGAAAAGTTACGGCGCGCGTAAATAAAGACGGCTGGCGTGGCGCCGAGTCATCGGCCCGGCAGCTTTTTGATGTATTTCCAACGAAATAATTGCTTCGGCTTTGTTGTAATATCACGGGAACAAGTAGTTTCTGGTCCGATACGATCGCGGGAGATTAAAATGTTTAGATTTCATTAGCCCCGAAGATTGAGTCTGTCAGATTAGATCGGGCTTTAAGATCGAACCGGTCACATTTAATTACTTCCAGATCCGAGCGCGAAACGATTTCATCAGTTAAAAGAAATTTAATTCACGATACATGATAAAGCCGAGTTTTGATTCGCGATTTTTTTTGCATCACTGAAGGTGCCAGCTACGAAAAACGAGTACATTTTGCTACAGTCAAAACAATAAACTTTTGTTCATGTGAACGCTGTTTTGACGGGCATGGTTTTCATTGTTTAAGTTACGATATTAATTAAGACCTTCTAATCGCGTATTGTTGGAATCGCCAGTGTAAACAGGTTTGTGTTATTTGGTTACTTAATACTAAAATACGTAGATAGATGGATATTTCATTTATATCCATTTCAGTACAGACGGTATATCGAAACTGTAACTTTATAACTGAAATCTTTAAATTATACCGACAATAGTCAATAAAAATCCATTCTAATCCGAATTTCAAAGTGTGGTCGAAGATTTGTTTAAAATTTCACAGAAATCTGATTAAAATAGTTCGCTCAGAAGTCTGGAAATGCAGTTGAAGAAACATTGTATTACGAAAAACGTGATTCAAGTTTTAACTTTAATTTTTAACGAATAACTGCAGCATCTACCGTTACAATCTCTTTACTTCGTGTGTTTTATTTTTTTATTGTTTAATCTCTTTTACAAAACGCTTTACCGCTAGTCTTCTTGAATCCAATCTACGCTTGCAAGCTTGAGCGCGCCCGGCAAGTATCTCTCAGCAGCTGATATATTATCGGTTATAGTGCTACAACATCGTCCATAATGCGAAGTATCATTCCGGGCCATTTGCAAAGTATTTTCAAGATTATAATCGAAAAATTTCCGTTAAAAATGCAGATACTTCATGCAGACTTGTGTGGCCTTGAAACTTATCTCGGGTATGGAAATATTCTGGTGCAACATTCATATAAAATTATTTTAATAGCTATATTTGATTTTAGCTCAACTAAAGTAATACTGTAATTACATAGCTGCAACATAGAAAAGTGCGGAGTCAAGTCACATAAACATGTTTAACTTTTTTAGGTACTTATGATTATTTACAAATTCTGAATAATTTAGATTATACATCTGTACATATATTTTTTAGGATTTCGAACTGGAAATAGTATACTTTGTTCATGAGTTCCTTGTTTTAGATTGTTTGTATTTGTTTAGAGTGAAATAGTAAACCTCTTACAATTTACTCTACACACATTATAAGGTAAATGGAGGTGAAATATTGTAATATGGAACACAATCAATGTTGGTTAAACCCGTGTGCATTGCGAACTGTAAATATGAATTAGCAGATACGATTTAACCTCTTAAGATGTACAAAAAATTCCTACAATGTAATGAATTCATAATTTGCTCACATTTTTGTTGTCTCCGGTAGTTTATTCAGCTAATTACATTTCCTGATGTACCATTAATGCATGCTTAATATTAAACACAACATCGCTATCTATATCGGTTTAATTCAGTAAGAGGATAGCTTTCATTAATCGAGGCATTTCCTGCAGAAACCTCTTAAGTCTGTTTTAGATATTTAATGTAACGCCGATATTTATGTGTATTACATCTGTCTGATTAAATCGTAATCGACGAAATACGTAAGCAAAGTCCAACCGAAACAAAAATACAACTTCGCTAATCTTCTCCAATTATATTACAGCAACGGTGATTTGCGTTTTTCCCCCTAAAATCTTAATCGGATTATCGCAACGTATCTATTATCCATATATATCAACTTGTACACGAAACGCGAAATTCGTTCATTATTCAGCGGCCCGTTCTCTCGAAACCAATTCAAACGCTCATTTCCGCGACTTTGCCTAATCCTTCATCGTTTTTTCACCTACAAACATGATCGGTTTTTTCGTTCAAATCCATGCCAACTCAAATAAAATGGACAACCGCCTTCAACTCAATTGATAAATTCGAATTTGTATTTCAGCGGGACATCGTATTTGACCGCAGCCGATCCCACGCGAATTTGCCTCACCGACTGACGGCTGTGCTCGCACCGACTTGAATAATGAAACACTGTCAGATCCGTTCCGGCGGCGAAATGAGAGCGACATCCAGCGAAAGTCGAA
The DNA here is from genome assembly GCA_022817645.1 of Ceratoteleas bidentatus. Taxonomy (NCBI): domain Eukaryota; kingdom Metazoa; phylum Arthropoda; class Insecta; order Hymenoptera; family Scelionidae; genus Ceratoteleas; species Ceratoteleas bidentatus. The sequence continues at coordinate 3,979 of JABFPB010007060.1, read as the reverse complement.
TTCTTGATTAAACTCGCGCGCGCGCAATCACAAATCGAATGATACGTCTTGCGTTTCCACGGCAGGGAACTGCAATGTAGGTCAGCGCCGAGAAAAATAAAACAAGGAAAGGACAAGAATAAAGACAAGCATTGTCAGCGGCAATCGCGATACTATTTGTCCGAATCTATCCGACTTTAAGGGCCATCGAGACGTCCCTTTTAATATATGTATTTTGTTAGCGGCGCTCTAAAAGTTCTGCAACACAAGAACGTCAAGTGTAAAGATAGAAGCCGGGCCGCCTGCAGGGGCTTTCATCGCTTAGCTTTTTGTTCAGCGATGTTTCATATTTCGATGAACATTATTGTACTTTGTCTTTTGCGGTCGAGCATGCCCGATGAAAATGTTAAAAACGTATCATGACCCACATAAGACAAAGTATTCGCCCGTTCCATCATGGGCACAAAGTCGTGGCTCGCATTCGACACGTTTTGCCCCCGTTTTGCTCGCGTTAAGTGTCTCCTTACTCGGCGATTCAATTTCCCCGGCCAAATTGGACGAGGCTCCGCTTATCGTCCGGCCAAACATTCGCGCGCGTATCACGCAGTCATAGAGGAAACGGCTTTTTCCAATAAATCCTCGATATCGATACACACGCGGTACACGAAAACACAGCGATAGTCCGAGCGGGTTTTTCGTGTACTCGGCGCTTCGCAAATATTATGAAGCGCGTTTGTTTTTCGAGATGCGCCGCGCCGCGTTATCTTAGGCAAACGCTCGGATTATTTGTTTGTTAAATCGAGCAAACGATTTGCGCGCGACGGAAAGCCCTGCGAGCGGCTCGACGGCTCGGATAAGTAATCGCAATTAGGGACAATTGCATGGCCGTGTTCCTCGCCTCGGGCCGAAGGAGTCGTCTGAATAAAAAGCGGCCGGCAACGCGATAATCGTAATTAATCCTTTCAGGCCGGGACAATTAGTTTTTCGAAATAAAGCGCTCGACGGGCGCGTTCCGTTGTCCGTAAAAATGCGCGCCAAAAAGGTCTGTCGCTATTGTCCCTGCGTTCGTGTCCGCGACGAATATCGTCCAAGGAATTATTCAATTAGTCAATAAACGCCCGACAATGGCGGCGGCGAAATTAAATAATTACTCGGTCGAAATATTTCAACCGCGTGAAATTGCGGGCGAAACGTGTTTGCATTTGTCGAGCGATCGAGTGGCTCAGACAGCTGAAACACATTGTCCGAGGCGGCGAATTGTGAGCGTTGAACGATTGTGGCAGCAGAATCAATAAAACCGTCGTGGTTTGACGGCGCAAAGTGTAAATGAAGTGCTCGACGAAAAGTTGGGTGAAATCTTAAGTAGGTTCAATTACGACGCAGCCGTACTCTTAGGCCGTAACAGTTTAATTAAGAGCTCGAATTGAACGAAAGTGGGGCGGCAATGAGATGGCAGTCGCCCGCTCCCGTCCCCCTATCTCTTGTCTGATGGCTCCTATTAAGCAGTGTGACTCTTGTCGACCGAGTCACGCCGCGAAGACGCCGAAAGTTGCGCGCAAACAAGCCCCTGCCAGCGGACAAATAGTCGCGTTTCGCGCGGCAGCTGGCAATGACGGCATTAGCGGTCGCGGGCTCAAACATCCCGACACGCGATCTTACGTAACGAACGCACATTGCAAACAATGTAAACCATCGCAAGGGCGCCATCTATAACGGCCCAATCGATCGCGCCGCGACGGCTCAAACGAGGCACCGCAGGATTGGTCAAAAGTTACGGACAAACAGATCCGACGACCCGCCTGTTAGACAAACAGACCCGGAATTCGATATTAAGTTTCACGAGATGTTGGATGAAGATACTTGCGGTGCAACGCCGCAGATGCATTTTTCAACTTTCTCGAGGACCGCTCGAGAGCAGGATAATTGTTGCAAACTGTTTACGGAGTGCATTAACTCCGGCGAAATTGTTTTACTGTCAGGATCCTGATTATTTTATATGGAGATTCGGAGGATTATTGTTTTGCGCGGATTGTTGTTAGCGATGAAAAGTGAAATTAATTTGCGAAGGGAGTACTTAGCGAAGGGATTCGTTAGTGAAAACGCAAGGTGGAAGATATTTTGAGGTCAAAAGTGAGTCTTTTCGACCGGCCATTTTAAAGATTTTTTTAGAAAGAAATGTTATTTCGTGGTGTTTAGTTAGTGAAATGCACTCTTTAAGTATTACAATGAATTCAACATGCCGGTACAAATGGATGGAATTAATGCCCCTTCTGAACGGCCGTCGAAATTAGCACAAAATAAATATCGGCGACGCAAAAAGCCATTTAGGTTGCGTGTAGGCGAAAAGCTGATTGACCGTAATTTCTCCTGACATAGCGAAAAATGCGCGCCGAAACGAAGCTCGACAATTCTGAGCACCTATCAGCCAGTGTTTTTTCTGGCCACCGTTCGCCTCTATGTTCGACTGCGACGGCCCTGCTAATCCGCGCACACGCAAATCTAAATAACCTTCTTTCTCCTGCACTGGGTTTCGAGTACCGAAGCGAGGGTTTCTCGCAAAATATTGTTCGCGATTTCTGCTCCGGCTATTTATGTGAATAATAGCCGTGCGTTTTGCGAAATCGCGCCAGTTGCGTTTATTGGAGCAATTTATGTTGACCTGATCCTCTCGTAAGTCAGTTCGAGTCTGAGGCAAAAAGGCGCCGAGTTTCCTGAAGCAATTCGATTTCGCGCAATCAAACAAATTAAGAACAGAAAAATCGGTACCGATTGTACAAGAGGTGAGCAGTTTCGGACATGTGGTCGGGTAGTTAATAACGTTTTGTTTAATGCGGATGGCACATTGGTCTATTAATTATGAAAGGAACCGTGGACGAGTAGCGCGCCGGGGATAGACCATTCAACTATAACTTGCCTTTGAATCCCGTCCTGGGAGAACACGTTAATACTCTTGATGGAGCTTCGGCTTTGCCAGTCTCCACAGATGCCCAATCGTATTGATTGTCCGTAGCGCGCTTTACCCGCATTATCGAGAGATCTCGATAATAGAGTTCGGCGTTCTCGAATCGTGGTTTAACCTGGAATCATCATAATTAACCGTGGCAAAAATGTCCCGCCGATCGCGAGCACACCCGCGTTTGTCGGCCAATTTCTGCGCGCGGAATAATAAATTAGCAGCTTATATTTGCGCCGAGTCCCTCGGGGAGGGATCTGCTGATTTCTGCGTTTCAAATTGGAATGGGAGTTTGCACACGGTCCCGCCTTGGTTATAGCTGCATATGTTAAACTCGACATTTGTTTTATTATTTGATATCCACGGAAACGAGTAAATCGGTTTAGCTTTCGCAACATTTCTTAAGTCAGGTGGCCGAAAATAAGAGTTTCCTAAAATAGTATCTCCTGTTACGACCTGGCGAAACATTTTCACTTGATCGTAACAATAACTTATAATAGTATGAAAACTGATATAGACACTCTGATATAGATGCTACTTTTATCTTTGTGAATGTTAGAGTAGGAAATACTGTGAATTATGACGCTCGCGGAAGAGTCTCAGGAGAATTCTCGGGACATTCTCGGGACATTCGCGGGACATAAATATAGAACAGCTGCATCAAATGGGGCACAAAAAAGTTGTAAATGATGATTGAATACATTCGTGCACCGATAAAAGACGTATTTTGTCACAAAAATGATTACTATTCCGTCGGGCTGGTTATTGTGCGTCAACAATAAGTTTATATGACAAATTACGTACATTATTGGTACACGGAAAAAAGAGATCTGAAAAATTGTACCGAACTTTTCGGCAAGCCGAACATATAACAACAGTGTTCAGCTTTTTTACCAAACTGTTTTACACTGATTTCTGAATATTTGTCAAACAATAACAAATAGTATTAACCTTTGTTCCAAAGAGTTTAGTAATTTTGGCGATTTCTGCTCTTATATCCTCAGTTTACCGAAAAGTTTGGTAAAATTGTCAGATCTTTTTTTTCCC
>JABFPB010007059.1:0-11391 GCA_022817645.1 Ceratoteleas bidentatus | reverse complement strand
GCTTAGCGCCTCCAGGGCGTTACTGCAACACTTTTGTGTTAACGCTTTGCGAGGCGTTGGAGTAGCAACATTTTTTTCTGTGTAAAAGTTTAGTTAAAAATATAAAAGAATTTAGTTGCTTTTCAAAAGTAAACCGTCTTATAAAATAAGAGTGCTTTTGAGTAAACAATTATTTTGTAAGACGGTTTACTCGAAAAAATCGTTTTCTTCTTTTATATATTGTAATCACAACAACCAGCCGGGGATAATTTTTCAGAGGACCTTGCTGTGATGCCACTTTTTGATAAAAATATTTTTCTTGAGGAACATTTCTCTCTCTGTAATAAACAAATGAAATAATATTTACCATATTTTTATATATTTTTCTTAATATATTTCTCTTATATTCTCTTTATTATATTCTGCAGTGCATGATATGCATGCAGGGAATTATCTGAGTTACATCAAATAAATACATTTGTTCAAATCTATTTGGTTGTTTTTACCAAATCATTTTGACGATTTTAATGCCGCGCATGTGCATTGTCAGACGTGATACGCCGAAGAACTGCAATACCGACACCTAACCTTAAAACTAAAACGTGTATCTCCTTCTAATTCATTGCACAGAGAAAGACAAACGATAAGTCCCTCGAAACTTTCAGAACTTATCGTTTCTAGCGATAAGTTAATCTAGCGATAAGTTAAAATCAACAAAATGTTTGGTAGAATCAACCAAATTCTTTTGCTGACCAAATAATAACGCAATTATTTGGTTGATTTAAACCAGATATTTCCCACTGTGTGTATGTGAAATTCAAGAATTATTAGCTTTGCTGTTTTTACATTGAATCGTTGACCTTGAATTGATATTGAATCAAGCTCGATGTAATACTGAACCATCGCCTTGGAATCGAGCTCGAATCGATATTGACATCGAACTATTGATTCATTCAACGTCGACTAGGGGGACATGTAGACAGCGAATCGATGTTGATTAAATCACTTCTGGATATTAAATCGATGTTTATTCGAGAAAAACATAGACATCACTCATAAAAATCTTCATGTTATGTTGAAAAGACTGTATTTTTGTGACAATCCGTTTATCTTAATGCAACTTAATTTTATGTTGAAAGGATTTATTTTAAACTAAATAAGTAGTAGTTTTGTATTAAAACTATTCCTTTTATTATGAAAGGATTTAGTTTTGTCGATATTTTGGGCGGAAAATTCTTTCATTATGAAACGATTCTTTTCATGATGAAAAGATTTTTTTAAGAGTGATCGAATCAATGTCGAATCAGTTATCGTGTGTTAATAGAGTCCCTCAGATTTAGAAATCACTATTCTTAGAAATAAAAGTACAAGAGGAAATAGTCGACAGTTAATTCAAAATACGTGGATTTTCATGCAGAATCTTTTCATGACTTTAATTTGTAAAAAAGCATTTTGATTTTTAGTTTTATTAGTTGTCGTAAATCGGGTCGTATTGTAGACGTTTAATTTTTGACCGAGTTTAATTTGTCCCTTTAGAAACCCGAATAAAATATTTAATTCGTATCTTAAAACCTTTAACTGTGCTCCCATTCACTGTTACGTGATTTTTCAAATATTTTTTAGTCTCATCAATACCCTATTTTCTATTTTATCCTTACGCATCGGATATAAAATATGCTAAAAGCACACGTCAAACGAGAACAAAACCTGCTAATAACCGTGCTTCTTGTTATCGCGAAATAAATGTACGTCCATTATTACGGAGTGCGTTCGATCGGAAACGCGCCAAAAGAAATCATGAAATTCATGAGCAACGAGGCAAAAGCGACGCGAGGGTTGATGGTCCGACGGTGTAGCGGCGATAGGAGTGGCTCGGGTTTGTTGCAGAAATTATTGAGCGCGATATATCACGCGCATTTGTCGGGCTGATGATTTTCTTGAAAATTTTACCAGCCTTCGAGAGTTGGAGCGGGACGCGCGGCTAAGCGCCTCCCGTCGATTCGACGTTGCGTTTAGCCAGGACGCGGAAGCGAAGGCAAATAAATTACACAGCGGCAAGTCCGCAGTCCACTCCCGCGGACTTGCTCCATCCTGCGAAGGCACGCACCCCATCGAGTCGCGCGGGGGAAGGACCTAATCAACGTACTATCACCCTTTCTCGTCCATGTGTTATTAATGTTTTTCAATTTGCGGAGGGTCTACTAAACCTTAATGAATAAACTCATCCTTTAACAAATCACGCAATTAGCTCCGCTTCTTCGGTTGAATTTCATTACGCCATTGTATTACGTGGACGTTGATTACTCGATGCCGAAATGTTTCATTTCGAATATTAAATAATACTGCGCGATTGCCCCATAAGCTAGTATATGTGAAATGGCTACTTGGGTCGGGTAGCAGGGCTTTTTAAGACCTTGGTCACTATCATTCGGTTTAGATGATTAAAACTAGATATTGAACATTTGTATTTCTGCACTGAGAAAAATGTCTAGCTATTAAAGTATAAGGCACCATGCTTAAATTACATGAATGTCTTTCGTGCTATTTTTCTACCATAGTTCATGCTAATGCAGTAGGAATCCATACAAAAATAGGTTAGACCTTTGCTTTCATAGCACAACACCTATGTAATAATTAGATGAAACATCATGCTACAAAAGCGCGAGTTCAAGTCATGCATTTACAGCTTATGTTTTTCGCAGTGTGGTTACAACACGCAGAAAAATAATTTAGTTGTCTCAAATAAATACATTTATTTGGTAAATATAGTTGCGCTAAATGAAGACTTATTTTGAACTAATAAATCCTATAGATATACATTTATTTATCCCAAATAAAGAATTTGGTGCCATTTCAAATAAATTATTTAATTATGGCAAAATGAATTTATATGAAACTAATAAATTATTTTTCTGGGTATATGAAGGAATCTACGTTGTTATGTTTTGATAACTGTTCGAATTTGCAAGTATCTGTATTAACTAGATCGGTTAAACAATTTTATATACGTTATAAACACTGAAAAAACAAACTTTTTATAAAGATTGAAAATAGCGAAAAGGCAGATGAAACGTCGTAACATCATATTTTAAGGGGGTAGACCACCTTGAAAAAATGAAAAAATCAAATTTTTATTGTTGGCTTAAAATGTTCCTTGGGATGTGTACTTCAATTAAATATTCGTTCCAAGTCCGCCGGATACTTCTTTACCAGTGAACAAGCCATTTTCTCGAAAAATGTGCTAGTACGCTGAGCGACCGTTTGAGCGCGCTCAGCATTGAATTTTTTTGACGATATAATTAGCGATAAAGATTATTACAAGCTATATCGTCTAAAAATAAAGACTATCTTAACAGCAATGCGAGGATACAATTGTATGGCGCTGGAATCTCAGATTAAAGGTATATATTAGTTACTTACAACAAAACTGGATCTGTGACATGCACTGCTTGGATTCCCAAGCTAAAACTACATGAGTTACCCGCTAAAACAGCAGAACTTTTTTTCGAATTGGAAAAAAATTGGAAAATAAGAATTACCCTTGTCCAACTCAAACGCTCCTCCATGCAAAGTCATATTTCCCACTCCTATTTCATTTAAATCTAGCTTTTCTTCTTACCTGATCACCCGAACGGGCTATTAACTTATACTAATCTGTATTTCAACGCAAACATTTTCGTCCGACCAATTACACTGAATAAAAACGCAATTTAATTACTTAATTGCTGCCGAGCCAATGACTTTTAGATAAACGCGAGTTAACTCATTCAAACTAGTAATGTGTTAACACGACATCAATTAACTTGTCGCATTAAAGTGATCAATGCACGTTATTGACGTGCAACCGTACTCTTTGCACGAAGCGATGTTTTTACTGCAACACTTTTCCTCCGCTTGATACACTTGGTTCGTAACAACGTGCCTATCATTAGGATCTCATTATTCAAATTCAACTTTTGCATATTTAATCAAATGCTGCGCTCTCCCTCTGCGTTCTTTTTCATAAGTATTACATACAGAGCGCTGCGGAGATAAAGCATAATAACCCGATTCTTGACAACCTAATGATGATGACCAGCTTGCTGCCGTGTGCGTATACATGGTAAGACAGGGCAGCGCAAGCGAGGTATATAATACGGATAATGCGAAGAGGTGCCATCTTGTCAGTACCAAGGGGACGTGACGAAAAAAAGCGTTAGCCGTAGAGAACATGCCATGTAATATCACGCGACGTTAAATTCCTTCGAAATCAATGCATCATCTAGTAACAAATTGCTCGAGTCGCGTGCAAAATGAAACTTTTTTGGATTATTAATTACATTGTCGTTTAATGTCATCATGGAAAGTCAAGATTAGCCGTTAGTATTCTTTGAGAAAAATCGGTCCCTTGATTAGAGTGTTGCATGTCGTATGAGTGAATCATTCCGTTTTATTAGTGGTATTCGTTAATTGCGTTAGGACAATACGATGGTTCCATTTGACTGTCATATGGTCATGTGTCGTGCGAAATAATTATAGCATTGAAGCAAACGACTGATATGTGGAAATGTGTCTTTCTAATCAGATAAAACATTTGTGAATAAAAAACTAATTCAACTCCCTTTATTTCAATTCCAAATTAGATTGAGTCTACACTTAGTAAACTTCATACTTTTTTCAGAAGGAAAAATTTTAATACAAAACCTTTACGATGTTGCACTTATCTACATTGTAAACAATTTCAAATATAATAATCATATGATAAGGAACATTTTAAACACGTAATGTTTCAGTCTTTCTTTAAGTTTAATGTTTATTTCAACAACTTTGACAGTTTCGTGACAAAAATTACGATTCCCAGCTCCACAGCCCGTCGATTCCAGAATCACCACGTCGCTTCTTTGCCTCATGACATTAACATTACACCCGATGCGAAAGATCAAGCCTCTTATGTCTAAATCCTGAATCCTGTGTAGCCTTCAATCATCGAACCCGTTCTCGTAAAACGCTGTATATTAAAGTCGGATTTAAGAAGAGCGCAAAACAAGAAGACGCGCGAGTGCAAACATTGGCCCGACAATCCTTCGAAGATGGCTGGAATCCACGGCAGAGAGCGGTTTCCTTAAATATATCGCGGCGGAGATTCCGGGGAAAAGCGTTCGGTTTCCGTGGGTTGACATAAGCGGGACGAGAAGCGCAGATAATGGAGCCCTATCCTCGGCATAGTCCACGCGCGGACGGGGGTGAAAAGGGTCGAACGAAAACAAGAGATGTGTTTCGTCTGGCGATGAACGTTCGTAGACGGTTGAATCCGCGCGCATCCATCAACTTGATGTCTTTGTTCTTAGAGCAAAGGCGTAATGGAGGAAGATACGGCGGAAAAGCCGGGATCCTGGACCCGATTCATCAAGCGCCGGTGATCGGTTTTTTCTGATTCGCCGAGTGTGTGACGCCGAGCCAGCTGTTTCGACCCGCTTCCTCCATTTTAAGCGTTTGACATGATGGTGCCCATTTACAATCCGACGAAACTGACGAAGATTATTCAATTCAAAGGAGCGCGCGCACACCCATCCTCGGGAATGTTTTTCTTCGTCCGCGCGCTCATTTTTCAGTGTTGCCGCGCGACCGGTGAGGCACTGTTTTTGAAGTGCAGCTTCGGGGAACTGATTGAGGAAAAATGGCCGGGGTGTTGACGCCGATTCGTCGACGCTTTGTTGTTTCATCGACTGCGGTTCCAGCCGGTAACGGCCGGGAATAGCGACGAGAAAATGTTCGCCGATGAGCAATAGTTACAGGCCGCGGGATCGTGTAGGCGATAAGTCCTCGTAACTGGGATAGGCCGCCCGATGAAAAGCCTCGGCGATTTTCGCGTTCGGGAAATGGCCGAGGCTACTTGTAATATCACTCATTGCGCGGGTTATTTATGCATCGCGCGCATACCCGTTGTGTTGGCATTAGTTGGATGGAAGAAACACCGGCGGGACCTGCATGGTGTTTTATAAGTCGGGAACCATGTCGCGATCGGCGCTGGAATTAATTCGATTTTTCAGCGCCATTTGTCGGGTCCGCTGAGTCGATGACGAACACGACGGGGCGATTCCAACTTTACCGGCGTAATACACCGACACGGCTGAATGTCATTCAACTCGTTGTACGCGTCGCCCAAAATAAGCAGAGCAACGCCTGAACTAGATTGTCGCGCATTATGCGAACAATCATCGCGTTAGGAAGGCACCCGTTGCCGGCAGTTTCAAGTGTTTAACTGCAGCGACGTTTAATCCAAAAAGTCCGTGGCCCTTTGTTCGCGGACTTTATTGCTCGACCGTCATGCATGGCATCTTTGAGTTTGTATTTGTCACGCGCAAGAATGCCATAGAAGTCTCGGCGACGTAACGTGCTTGCACACGAAGGACAAACACGAGTCGGGGGTGGCAGGCTGAGTAGCATGAGAGCGGAATACGTAATACGGGAATACTCGGCGAGCTTGCAGGGGGCGAAGGTGGATGTGAGGCGTGGGATGGAAAAGCGTCAGGGGAACGGATCGAAGGATGGGGCAGAAGCTTGAAGAGAAGCGCAGCGGCCAAGAAGGACGAGGGAGAGAGAGGGCCGGGGGAGAGAGAAGCCCGAGCGTCAAGGGAATGGCAGGAAGGGTTACGGGAGAGGCAATGCGACGAGGGCAAAGAGGGAGGATCCGAGAGGGTAACGAGCCACGGCAATTAATATCGCTGGGTTTCCACAATGCGCTTGCAAATGAAAGGCCTTTGTGACGTATGATTGCGTTACCGAGTGAATAGTTGAGTAATGGCGGTCGACGGGGACGCAACCGATTCGCAAGCAGTCCAAACGTGGTAACGATGCAAATTTGTCCCATACTTTTCTGTCTGCTGGTCGGATTCCACTTTTGTTTTTGAGCCGCGGGATTGGACAGTGTTTTCTCAATAAAAGCGCCGGAGGTTGGTTAGCGGGTGGACATCTACGGTGGAAGTAGTGGGAGGGAAATTGGGGTAGTTAAATTGTAGTAGAAATATTCGTTCTGTTTTGAGAAATTTTGATGGTTAGTACAAATATGTGCTGGCTTTTTAGGTTGTGTATAAAATATGTCGACAAAAACTGAAAAAGTAGTTACGAAGAGAATAAATATAAATATAAAGAGTATAATTATGTCAAAATGGAGCCATTGGCCTGAGTACGTGTACCAATGTGATCACTGAAAAACGCCTGGATAAATCTGCAATGCTAAATGTGCAATCTACTGAACTATGTTTGAATGTATTATCCAAAGCTTTGTCACTCGTTTCAACAGACACGCATACTCAAGGAAATAACCTATTAAACCAACATAAAGTTACAAACTGCTTCATGAAATTTACAAAACACTGCTTAAATATTACGAATCAGATTATACGGTGACAAAGAACTTAGCTGTAAGTTCACTCTGGCGTAACTTTATTTGAAACAGTACGAGATAAATAAAATGTTTCTTCAGGACACAGTTTATTTATCTCGTACTTCAGGAAAAACAAATTTATTTAAACTAAGTTATTCCTCTGAGTAAATAGTGTAATAAAAGTTGAACTCGTCATGGGTTACAGGAAGTCAATTTTACAAATAAGAATTATTCATATCACTATGTTGGTAATTATTTTAACATATTATACTTCCAATGAAGGATAATACTGAATGTAAGCAATCAGTATTAGTGTATCAGGATACTGTTTATAAGTACAATACTATGGATCATATACAGAACTGACGATATTAATATAACTGCATTTTTTTGGTTGACTAATAAATATGTTTGCTGATTCTGGTCATTCCTGGAGCTAAAAATCGGTAATGAAGGGAGCATCTATGCCAATTAATAAAAAATTTCATATGATTGTACTATTCTAAAATATCACTGTTTAACAACATCTTGATATTAATCTATATAAAAAAAATTTGTTTTCTGATTCTCATTACGAGTCTGAAAAATGTAATATCTTACATTCTCATATTCGAAATATAGATACGGAACTAATCATGTCATTAATATAAATTTCTTTTTTTGGAAGTCTTATTTGTAGCTTATACCCCCTCAAACATATATTTTATACTCAAGATTAATTATTTGACAAACGAACTTAAAAAGTTCTAGCACCAAATAATTAGTGCAATATACAGTCAAAACAAATTTATGTAATGGTGTTAAAGGTTTAACACTTGTGAAAAAAAATATGTATAAAATATTCGTTTAAAAATTTCGTTTAAAGTAATTATTTTTTCGTGCAAGCTTTCGTGCACTTAAAGTATATTAATTGAGTTTAAATATAATATAATATAAATTACCTCTCCTATAAGTTTAATCTAACTTTTAACAACATTCATCATTGAATAAAACTGGTAATACATTTTATTTAAATTATTAACTTTAATGCTGAGTGTGTTCAAATAAAATTTACATGTAGTAACTCATTAATTTATTTTTTCCACAAAATAATTTTATTTTTGTGAACACATTTTTTCAATTTTACAACAAATTGCAGTCGCTAATATGACATTCAACTTACCCCACCCTGTACAATGACTGCTTTGCATACAGATTGATTAATATCACGAAATTTACGGTCCAGGCAATGGACGGGATTGTTATCGATAAGCATTATCAGAAAATCTGTGTGCGCCTTGTTCGGTAATTTTAAAAGGACAAATAAACTATATGTACATCGCACAGCAAATCTGTCAAATGGCTGACGCGAATCCGCTGCAACGCAAGCGTATAATTTATCGGATCGAAAAAGGCAGGTGTAAAACGCATGGATTTTACACAGGGCATAACAAATAAATATGGGGATCGGCATTGCAGCTCACTAACACTCTGACCAATGGGGAATGAATGCAGTCAAAGTGCAGCATCAGAAACATGGCGGTCCAACAAAGCATCCATCAAATTTGCCCATTTTTGCGCGCGTAATTTTCGCACGATCAATCGGTATCATAACCTTAAAACAAATAGCAAACAAAATCTGATTGTTTTTACAGCAAAAAAATTGCTCGTTTTCACATTCTCAATCGATATATTGACCTTTATATACAATGGCCATTAATTCTCATGAAAAATCTAACTTTATTACTCGATAACTCTAAGCTGTATACGATTTGATTTAATTACTGATTTATACGCACATTCATTTGAGGAATAAAGCTCTAAAAATCAATCCAGTAAGTGAATTGTAATAGAAACGAGATTCATCATTAACCTTAGTTACTTGCAACCTGACGACTAGCTAACTGCTTAAGGAACAATTATCGCGACATAAATAGCATTAACGGCGGATCCACGTGGCTCTGACAAAACGGGGGTTATGAATAAATAACATAGATGAGATGGTAAAGATGATGTTAGTGTTGGTGGACGAAAGTAACGATGGTTGGGGTAATGCGGTAGGAGCGAACGCAAGGCCCAGCAGCTATGAGTAATATTGCGGGGCATTTCTACCCCAGGGAGCGAGGGGTGCATGGGATTGAGGGTGAAAGAGTAGATTGGCTGACGCGCAAGACAGACAAGGTAAGGGCAAAAGAGAAAGAGAGGGTGCCACGAAGGGAGGAGCACCGATCCATCAGCGTCCCTCCACCCTTGCCTTTCCGCCACTCTCATTTTTCTCCACGTTCCGCGCTCCATCATTCCGCGTCACATCCGCCCTCTTTCATCCTTCCCTGCGTACCACCCTCTCCACATCCTCTAACGCGGCTTCCTGTACTTTCCTTCCACCTACCGGCTCCGCCAGCCCACTGATTGCACTTCCCAAATTCATTACGCGCGTTTGCCCTTGGACTGCAACTTATCCACTATGAATAAATCTATATAAACTCGCAATGTCTACAATGTCCCGCGAAAGAAATGGCGAAAAAATGGGTGCCTGTGCGCGCGGCGTCGCTTCAATTATCGTGACGTCGTAATTCAAGCGCAGAAACTTAATCTGCGCGTCCATCGCGAAAAAACTCGCTTGATGGATCGCCGCGCGCGATAATAACCTGATGAACAATCAATCAGGTACTTTGATTCAGTCAATAAATAATATAGAACGGCGCGTTCGAGTAGCAATGCTCTAGGCGCGCTGTCATTACATCGCGGTATTCACTCGATTACGAGTCTTAATACATTGTCGTACGATGGTAGCAATGCGATGTACAATAATTCACGGGACGTAATAAGTCTTAGACGCGCATTAGCGGGCGTCCCCACTCCCGCCATGTCCCCTTTTTAAAAAGCGAGAACCGGCGCTCGACTGCAAAACGGCATGGCCGAGCGCCGCGCCACCTCTGTAGTAATCATCATCAACATCATCATTATTATCGCAACTGCTCTTCCCTGGCCCCCATTCCGTCCCATCTCATTTCATCTCGCCTTGTCTGAGTCGTAACACTGCACACATTACTATTAGCTGTAACGATAACCACCGCGGTAGCAAGTACTTCTCAACGCGCGCTTTTGCGCACTCAATCATGCACATTTTTCCGCGAATCATGCTCGTTTCCTTCGATGCTTTGTTTATGAGTGGAAAACGTCTTCCCTGCATGGCCTGCAGGGATGCAAATGGTTCCGGATACAAGCTATGTTTGAAAAATATGTTCATTGGCACTACAAACATATTCGGACGTAAAAACAATAATGTTGTTAAAATTAGGTTATTTTATTTTGATGACCAATTATAGTAAGTTTAATTCATAATCGAAATTCAATCGTCATAAATTTGAAAATTTATTGTAAAATTACACAAATTTTACACGCAAAGTAATACTGCTGTATTCAATTTATATGTGTTTTCTGTTATGTATAACGTAGTATTATACAAATATTAATAATTATATGAAACTCTCGAGCATCCGCTTCATACGCAATGTACTGTACAAGTAGAAAACAATCATTTTTTTACTTTTGTTTAAGAGGAGTTTCTATTTCTCTGGGTGAAAGAATAAAATTTTTCATTTTGCATTTTTTATATCTCTAAAGTGTCTAGAATATTCTCCTAAATCAGTAGTATTGAATTGGCATTGCTTGGCACATAAAAATATGTTTTACAAAAAACATGTTTTCACGAAAATTTACTGAAATTTTACGCCTGGGGCCAAAAGGGCAAGACTGATAAAAATAAACGAAGTTATGAACCAAGCTGACTACATCGATGCCCTTGATGGCGTAGTATGGTTCTGTATTTGCTGGTTAAGGATACTCACTCGTAGGGTGAGGGGGAGGGGCAAGGTACAATACAAAATGTGTTATATTATCGAATTAATTGAAGATATTTATCGAATTAATGTTATATCTTGTTCAATAAGGCCTGGAGGTATTATAAAACCATAGTTTTACAATTACCAAATATTACAATATTTATATTTCAATGCTTGAAGTTAAGACTATGGTTTTGTCATAGAAAAAATGCAGCGAAACTT
>JABFPB010007058.1:0-11390 GCA_022817645.1 Ceratoteleas bidentatus | reverse complement strand
TATGAAACATATACGGCCATATATGGCCGTATATGGGCATATATGGGCATATATGATTTTGTCATTTCATATATGGGTCGTATATGTTTCATTTTTACTAGGGTTATACCTGATTTAGTCAAATATATTTTCCTAACTTGCGTCGTGAGAATCAGACAACTATTGTGAGAATCAGTTTTGCCATTTTAAATAAAGGATTTTAAATGGTAGGAAATTTATTTGGTTTAGTTAGTTTTGTAAATCAAATAAATGTGCTGTTCTAGATTAAAAATAAATTCTTACAACAGTAGACAGATTTGTCGACATATTTGGATTTACACGAAACAGGTTGTAATTTCTACGGGAGTTCCTGTAGAATTTACAGGAGTGCCTGTAGATTCTACAGGAGCGCCGGCCTGTAGCATTTGTCTACGAATTTGTCAACGGCGCCCAAGTGACACAGTCATCCGAAATTCAATAATATGTCACTAATTAAATAAAAAAAAAAACGTTCGCGAGTATCACCGGCATTCAGTTCACGCCTCACATGAACTAAAGACGACTTAACCTAAAAATATAACGCGTGCTTTTGTCATTGTGCGCGGCGCTATGCCACGAATCGCTCCTGTAGAATCTACAGGCCGCGGACTGTAGATACAACAGGCTCAGTTATTCTGTAAATACTAGAGGAAAGTTTTGTTATTGTCACAAGATGTTAGTTCTGTAATATCTACGTTCTAACTTCCTGTACAAATTACAGAACTTTTTTTCCGTACGGTTAATTCCATGATCGGTTTTTGTCCGTGTCAGATTAGCTCACTCGGTAAGATGTAAAGCTGATGGCTTGAACTTTCCGAGTTCAAATCTTCATTACAGTGTTTTTTCAATTCGTCACTATATTTTAGTTGAGCAATGGTTCTATCGTTTTCAATCGCAGAAAAAAATTAATATGAAAACAAATTTGTTTTTATAAAATACAAATGAAATTTAAATTAAATCCAGGCCATAAACGATGTTGTGCAGCTTAATTACTTTCTCATTCTTAACTGATTTCAAGCTTCGATAACTATTTTTAAAAACAAATAATTTAGAGAACATCGTAAAGTTAACGACAAATGAAAGATATTATCGACAATAATTCAATAAAGGAGATTACGATTTTTCGAATTAATTACAGTCGGTCAACAAAACTTGATGCTGGCATTGTAGTTTCGGGCACGATATATAACACACCCGTCTCCGCACGGTGGGTATTACTTAGCAGGCTGCCTGAATAGGGTGTATAGTGGTGAAGCATGCAGCACAACGACGAGGTTCGGTTTCATTCGCTGGTTCTGTTGTTCGGGGCGGCTCGCTAAGAGCTTTCCCCGCTCCCGCTGTAATTACGGATATGCCGTCGGTGTGCCTGCGATTTCGAATCGAAGAACATTCGCCGAAATGAGACGGAATTCGCCAAACAATAATAGCTACTATAGACACGGGCTGCTTAGGCCTCCGGCCAGGCAGGCCGAAAGTAGGTGGAATCTCGTTTCGTTCGATTCGCGACACGTTGTAGCCCCAGGTTTTCGTTCCAATGAAATTCTTAATTGAGATTGATCGAACGGTGTTATAAATTGCGAATAATTGGACTTTTTAAATGGATTATTATAATACGAGTCTAGAAACTTTAATTTTTTGAAGAATTATTCAACATGAGGCACACAACATAAGGTAAAATAGTATATTTCGATACAAGGACGCTTACGCCCGTGCGTCGAACGACGTTTTTCGTAACGTGTGGTCGTCGATTTTGTGCAATAGTGCGCAAAATCGAATTTTGCACACTAGTGCGCCAAAAGTCACTTTGCGCAAGAGTGCCGAAGGCACCAGTGCGCAAAGAGACGTTTTGCGCACTAGTGCGCAAAGAGGCACTTTGCGCACGAGTGACGAAGAAAGGAGTTCGCAAAGTGAATGTTTGCGCACGAGTGCGGTAAAATCAACCAAACATTTACTTAAATGAACCAAACATTTAGTTGGTTTAATCAAATATTTTGGTTTATTTTAACCAAATAATTTGGTTTGTTCAACCAACATTTTTCTGACTGTAATCAGATATGATTAGGTTTAGAATATGAAATGAAGTAAATATACAATCACTGTAGAAACAGGTGTCTTATTTTAAAACGTTTTTGCCCACTTTTTAAAACGTTTTCAGGTATTTTAAATTTTAACCTATCTTTCTAAAATGGAAAACACTCCTAACGTTTAACAAATTTAGGCGGAAGTGTTTTAAACTAAGACATTTCTTTTTGCAGTGATAAGTTTGTAGTTAGACAATTTTTACAATTGGTTACATAAAATTTTATGGCCGACTGTGCAATTCAAACTGTTTTGTCTCTTACAATTTGTTTTTATCAGAAGATGGGCGGCAAATGGGTGTTGAACTTTTGCTTAGATCGATGTCTACAGCATGGATTCAGTCGAGTCATTGCAAGAAAGCATATTTTGTACGCCTACTGATGAACTGTGATCCTAAAAATCCTACTACAATCTTATCAAACAATTTCCACTCTTCTGAAACAGATATATTTAACATATTCAAATTTCAATTCAAATGTTTCAATTAAAATCTTGGATACAATAACATTATAAAAACCACACATTGCGTACAATCGATATTTTAAAAACTATTCCTGCTGCTCGGGAAAAAATGTTGGTGCTAGATTTACATATCGTCACATGCTGACCCATTATAATTTGAAACAAAAGAAAGACTCTGCTGTTCCAAAATATATCATATATTGAATCAGCGTATAACTAAATACTAAGAGAATCGTGTTAGAATAACAGATTACCGATAGTCAATGATTTCATCATTGTAATAAAACAATGTTTATTACAATGATGAAATAACGATGAAAACAACGATGAAATAACGAAACTATCCTTTTTAATTTAATTTTGTACTAAAAAATGCAGGCATTTTATTTATATTGTATAATAAATTAACATAATTTATTTACATGTTATATATACATAATTAATTTACATAATGCCGAGATAATTTTGTGCAAGAATAGATATCAATTAAAAACATTAATTTATTACAACACTGAGAAAACCATATTGTAACGTGAACAATTTACATTGTAACCGATACAATGTGACATTGTAAATGGTGTTACGATTCACATTGTAAGGCATTTAGCCAATGAGAGAGGTAGATTCATTTGTTTCAACCAACGAGACAGCTCGGTTCATTTGTTTCAACCAATAAACGCTTCAACAATTTTACTATGCAGATAGTTACAATATGTACAATTTCTTTTTCTCAGCGAATAAATAAAAATACTGCACGACTTAAATTTTACTTAATATTCATACACATTTCACTAATGTGTGTAATAAAACTGCATGAATCCAAGTAAGAACTTCATGGATATATTTTAGTATTAATTTGTTTATAATTATTATAATTTCATATTTGATATAAATCACACTACAAATGAATTACCACAGTAATACACAAAAATATTTTGAAAAGTTTGAAGTCCCATGTTAATAATTCCCGGAAAAAGTTTTTAATTTAATTTAAGGTATTTCTCCCGTGAAGGGCTGTATAATTAGGGTGCCAAGTAAAATATGTGTATTTTATTGAAACAAAATTATTTTTTTAATCAATTTTGTTATGAAAAGCCTATTTTCACGCTAGAAATACTTTTTTTACACGTTCATCAAAACGTAGAGATTGTATATCTATATATATATATAATTTTTCAGCAAATTCGCTGATAGTAAATCTAGTTTTTTTCTTGCATATGACTATGCGTTATATTAATATATGTATATGGTTAGTTTTTTATCAAAATCTCTTTGTTTTGATTCTAGTTATTTTGAAAAAATGAATTTTTTCATACCAGACTCCTACGCTGCTAATGTTAATTTGTGAAATTTTGGTGTTAAATATCTCTGTAACTAGGTAGTGAATTTCAGTGAAACTTCGGGAAATTAAATATTAGTAAAAAACGAACCTAATTTCGAAATGTTATTGAATTCTCTTTGATTTGACATTTACGGGAGAAACACCTTATCTAGCACGAACATTTTTTTTGATAAAATGTTATTCCCATAACAAACCAATATGTAGATTAAACATAGAAAGAAATTTCTGCCAAATTTTAATGAATATTTCGTAAAAAGTTGAATACATCTGCAAAAACGGTCTACACTGCATTGCTTCTAAATCCTCAAAGATTTGTTCTAAACCGCTTGACAATATTTGTCCCCACTTTTATTTTTGCTTGTAATTACCGCTTATGACTCGTTCCTTAAAACCAACCATCGTCACGAATCCAGTGCATAAAATAACAGACTTCTCACACATCGTAGTCCGACGCAAACCATCCAGCAGTCATTAAAAAATTACACTCGCTTCACACCACGGAACGCACTTCCCTACTTCGGAA
This sequence comes from Ceratoteleas bidentatus, assembly GCA_022817645.1. Taxonomy (NCBI): domain Eukaryota; kingdom Metazoa; phylum Arthropoda; class Insecta; order Hymenoptera; family Scelionidae; genus Ceratoteleas; species Ceratoteleas bidentatus. The sequence continues at coordinate 6,966 of JABFPB010007058.1, read as the reverse complement.
TTGCACTGTTGACTCAAAGAATCATTTAATTGGTAACTCCGGGTTTGCAATTACTCTCCCCCTCCGCCGCTCTCGTTTCTTAATTCAAGTTTTCCGACTTGAGCCCCCCGAATTCCGAAAATCCCGTCCAACGAAAATCCCGTTCGATGCAATCTCGTTCGGCACGAATTCCGCGATAATGCGACGCATCCAGCGTGCAGAGAAAATTGGCGGGGATCGGCGAAACCACCGCGCCGGCTAGGCGAATTAATTCGCGGGGCCGCGTGCGAACTCACGTGTCTGCGTGTGCCAACGCGGCTCGCTGTGTGTTTTTCTCGGCGCGCGGGAGTGGGTGTACTCGCGCAATTGCACGGTTCCGGCGTGTGGGTGCCTGTACCTTTTCACGTGCCGCGGTGCATTTCATAAATCAGTATCCCTCGGCGCTCAATCCCGCGATGTTCCCGTAATGAATTTTGTCGTGAACGCGCAACTGTGGTACACTACAAAACAGGGTATTAATAATATCAAAACAATTTGTTAATAAAAACCGATTTTATTGAAGAAAACCAGAAGTAAGATAAGACTTGAAAAAAATCTGGTGTGAGTTCTGTTTAATGCGAATTCTAAATTAGGGGCGAAGAGTTTGGGAAGAGACAGAAAGTTGGAATATGGTAGCGAGGAGACACCTGTTCTTCTAGTGTAATTGCAGAAAGTGGAGCTGAGTGCCCTCTACGCCTTTGTCTGCTCTCGCAATCGCCGCGATCGGCCTTCTTTCGGCCGATCGATCTCGATAGGGCGCAAGTGTGAAAGGGACTTGGTGTGGCTCAGGGACTCCCGGGAACGCGAAACCGCGCGCGAAATATGAATTACTCGGTTAGTGCTAAAGGTTAGAAAGTGAGTCGGCAGGCGCGACCGGCGCAAGATTTATTAGTATGCATCGAATCATGAACTATGATCCTTTCGTCAGCTGTTCCCTTCGAATTCCAATTTGTTCGAACACGATAATGCAAGAAAAACGGTGAGTTCAGCTATTTGTTATTTAGTCTTGAGGGTTACTACACTGATGGAAACAAGAGGTTTTCCACGATGAAAAAGTGGTTTTTGTGCTATAGCGTTAGGATCTGGTACGTTAAGAAATTTACTAAAAGCATGATTTTGTGATTTTATTACATATGCAAATGGAGTGCCACGAATCCTTAAAATAGTAATTGCGAATTTGCTAGCAATGCTGGAAAAAAACTGTTACCTAATGTACATAACAAGTTTCTTAGACAATATTGGAGTAGAAGACTAAAGAAAGTTGACCAAAATATGTCGACTCAACATTATATCTTTGTACGTCTAATGTAACTGTTGTCAGTTGAGCCTATGTTTCATGTTCACATAATTACGAAATAAAGAGAGTTCAACACGAATATTTTAATAAGTTTGATTACAAAAAAACTGTCGGTTCAACAGATTTTTTTTGCAGTGTAAATTACAGGTTTTGGAAATTTCGTTCCTCTTTAATTTATCAAGGAAATTTGTAACATCAAAGTCATCGTGACATAAATCCTAACATTACTCAAAATGCATAAAAGCTGCTAAGCTTAATCAGTGAATATCGTCATTCGATTCACCTTGTGTCTTAGTTACAGTAATACGCGAATTCGAAAAAATGCCGCGTTCTACTGGATTCACTCACGGTGACCACGCGCGTTTCCGTGGGAAAATTGCTGACTCGCAGGAGTGATACAAAGTTCATAAAAATGATGAAAATGTAGGTCTGCCTCAACGTGACCCAATATCAATCAAACGGTAACGCAAAGGTTATTAATTTTTCGCGAAATAACTTAATGGTATTTCGTGGTTGAACCGAGCGTCGTGTAAGTATTACGATCGGCTTATCTCGTTTGCGAAAGAGCGCGAATATTTTCCTCGCTTCGTTTCGAATAAAAGTTTTGTGCAAAATAACTTCGTGATCTTTACCGCAAAGCGAAGGAGACACTGGTATGCATAGCACCCGTTGCGTTCGCAACCTTTACGCCGCGCGCGTGTAAAGGAGGCCCTCCTGACAGCTTGCTGTTTCTCGCGCGAACCGGAGAAAAGAGAAGCCGGAGATAGAGAGGCAAAAATGCGTCATGCTTTATGCAAATTATGAAGCGGCGCACGGTTATTAATGACGACGGTGCGGACATTTTTATTCTAATTCTTATCATTAACAGTCATTATTATAATCGATTCGGCCGCACTGTCAGCTGAATTCAATTATAAAGAATTTCGCGCGTGAATTACGTCTTCCGATAAATACGTTTTAGTGCGAAAAATTGCTCAGCGTTTGAAGAAGAATCGGTGATTGATCAACAATGTTTTTAATCCTTTTTATAACTGATAAAAGATGCCAGTTGTACATTTTGCAAAAGAATTTGTTGAAGGAAACCCACGTTTTTCAATTTAAAACATGGAATTCTTTTCCTCGAGTCGAGGTATAGCTTTCTGTTTTATCAACTGTGACCATAAAAATGTGGCCATTTACTGTTAGTCGACATAAGAATCAAGGTTACATTAACCATACCGAAACAATCGTGTCTTGGAAAATCTCAAGGGATTGTAGATGGATAGAAATAATTTGATTAAAGCAATGCTAAGTGTTTAAATTTTAATTTAAAATGGTTAATTTAAAATGTATTTACTGAATAAATTTACAATTTAAAAAATATTGTTTTAAATGATTTTGTGAATTTAACAAATTAAAATGTTATTTGAATTTGTGTATCAAGGATATATTTCATTCATACTTGTAAAAGCAAAGTTTTTATCTTAGAAGCCATTACTTTTATTGCCACAGTTCAAAGATATTGATCGGTACTGCAGGGTAATGTTTACCTCCAATGGGTACACCATTTGCATGTACATAAGTAAATTGGTATACGATTTAGCCAGTGACGATTATTTCGATTGGAACTTTTTTTTTAATTTTACCAAATATCTGATGAATGCATAATTACAAAGTACGAATGAGAATTTCAAATTTATATGAAAGCAAGTACTTTATGATTAATAACCGGCAACAACCGTTGATAATGATGAATATACTATTAAAATTATGTGAATTTCATATTTAGGTTTCTATATTATTTCGATATTATCAGACATGTTTATAAAAATCAATTTGATCATTTAAAACTATAACAAATAAAATATTAATTTTTTATTAATATCTTTAACGGAACAGAATATCATGGCGATTTCTATAATTTCAACTAGTCGATAAATTGAATATTCACATAATCAACATTACAATGACAAATTATTATTAATGATTTACGGTTGCTTGAAAAGAGTGTACCTTATTTGAGGGTCTCAAACATTTATTATAAAATAAAGACGTTATCAAATTCAGTGTTCAATAGTTAATCTGCAAGATATGGTGATATTCCTTATCAACATTCCAAGCATGAATATACTTTTTATTCCAAATAAAATAAATCATAACCGATTTTTCCTGATTCTGATCAGGTTTGTAGCTGTTATCATATAAATAAAACAAGATATCACATATCCATTCAAGTCTTAATTGGACGTCCAATCGTCTGCGCTGAAATTAAACAAGACAGATATTACAATCAATCCTTTTCTTGTACAGAGTATGATTATTCCGATTCGATGTTCATCAGACCTATTTTGTATCATTTTTATAATATTAGTCTCCTTCCCTTAGTCATGATGTATTAGTTACCTGAAAAACTATTTATTTATATCAAATACGTTTCCAATTAATGTTCTAAAATTTATTTTTATTGTCTAATAACTTGTCAACCTTGATAACATAAACTGCAAGGTATGATACATTTCGTTAAAGATTATTTTTTGCAGTATAAAATAAATATATTACTTTATTTTCTATAGGTAAACTCGTCTACTTATTAATGAACAAAAAATATCATATTCTATTCTCGTAAAAAATCTGGAAAAATATAATAGAATCTTTCGAAAAATATGCAGTTCCTAATTACATACATAATTAACTTCATATGCATCAATTTCGTTGCGCAAAGAACAAAAATGAACTTTTTTTTCATACTTATCTCCATTAGTTCTGTGAAACACCTCTATTAACCTGGAATTCTGACAAAACAGTGTCATTGGTCGGTACAATTTTTCGTGCCGCTTATCGAAGCAAAAAAGGCAGAAAGAAAACACCGGGTTTGACGATTCCAAGACAAGGAACCGTACCTCGAGCGATGTATATAACCATAACGCCCGCGGCGAGTGACTGTCTCGGTAAATCAAGCGAGAAATTCCAACAGTGAGTCCACGATTTTTTACCTCGCTCGAGGACGTATATCCGAGAGGTGCAAAGGATGCTTATTCGCGGACCTTTCGAGCCTAGACACGGCTTGCCCTTGGCCCGTGGGTGCGCGCCGCCAGCCTACAGTTGGCTCTCATATTCCAGCGTTTAGGATTGGCTGCGAGTCTGACAGTTGACGAATGACGAGGCGGCCGTTCATTCTTTCCCAACGCCTTTCCAAGCTCTCCATTATCCCTTTTCATTTGCCAAAATGAGCTTCAAGCGGATCAAATCTTTGCACCTCGCATCTGCAAAAAAATTGCCGGCTGTACAATTCGATGATCAAGATTTAGCCTACACCAATTCCCACCTAACATTAGCGTCAATTAATCCACGAACTAAAATTAGAAGGGGAACAAAGAACAGAAGTTCGATACGATTCGACTAACCAAAAGTGTGGCAAACTTTTGCTGACTCTCTTATAGGAAAGTATGAATCATGATCCTAATAGTATACGTAAATGTATACGCAGAAAAAGTTTTGTTGATTCTACTAAATTGTTTGAGTAATCTCTTAAAAATAACCTATTAATAATGGCAGGATATTCCTTTTATTATTTTCCTTTAAATGTGATAAGAATCTTTTAAAATAAACACGAATATGCTTTTGTTTTTAAAACATTCTTTTGTTTTTAAAGGAATAATTTAAATTTCAAAGGAATCTTGTCACTATTAAAGGAATTCCTTTTAAATATATATTGACTAGAAAAACATTTAAATTTTAAACAAATCTGGTAAATTTTAAGGACAGTTTTGAGAGCGTAATATAGCACTGACCAAAGTATATGGTGAAACTAACTATTTAATTGATTTTAACTGGATATTTTTAATTTAACCAAATTTTGGTTGATTTGATTAAACCAAGTATAGTACATTTGTATCCATTTTAATTTGGATTAATTTTTCTAAAGTATCTTGCCTGGACTACAAATAAGTCGATTTTGCTGTACAACTTTGATAGTTTCCATTAGTTTTTTTTCCAGCAGTGGATTTCATTGTTAACCGAAACGCTAGTAAAGCAATAAAATATTGGCAAGAAGTATAATTCACAAAGGTTACGGTATTGTGCAAGTGACTTCGTTACATAACGGCCGCACACACTTTATCTGCCTGTAATCGAGACCATCTTTATAATTGTCATTTTTACCGGACCCGCTAGATCAGATCATAACGTAGAATCGGTTCGCTTGATCCCCAAACAAGATCCAAGATAGTCCGCGCATTAAATGCAATTGGAATACACAGCGCCGCGAGTACGAGCCCCGTTGGAATCTAGCGCTGTTCGCGAACTTTACACTTGTCTCGTAAAGTTATCGGCCAATCCGATCTGGCGTTGGCGCGAATTACTCCGGGATCCTCGCAGTCCTAAAGCGGATGACGTCCGAGTGGCTGTTAATCACGGAAAAGGAGATTGCCCGATAAACTCCTCCACTTTGATCCGCGGTGATAGAGCGCGCGGTGGGTGTTATTATGCAACGCCGACGCCAAAGCGGCAACGACGTCGGCATTCCTGAAACCGCGGCGAACGAAAATCACCGCACGACAGGGTTCTGAATTTTAGGCCCGCGTTCGCGCCGTGAGAAAACCGCGTCCACTTTCATGACCTTGCAGATCAGGCACTGATAACATCTCGAATTCGTCCCGAGCGAGTGCGTGCGACGCGAAATCGCTATGTGGGCTAATTGGTTGGCGTCGCCTCGCTCATTTCGTTCCGATTATTTTCGCGCGTGACGGCCGTTATCTGCGCGCGGATCCGCGGCTTTTCTCCCGGCGGAAACTAATAACGGCGACGGGTTAAAAGTCGTCCGGCTTGAATTTCTTACGAGATATGGCCGCGCGGGAACACGCGCGACCACGCAAAAATCCACGGACATTGCTCGGGTTTGCCCGTTGAAAGTTATAACGTGTTTTGTGTTGCTGAATATTTATGCCGGGCCGAGTTATCGGTCGAGATAGAAACTAGGAACATAATCAGCAATCCCGGGGAAAGGATGCAATCGATAAGCTGCGGCTCGTTTTGCGCGTTTTATGCCGGCCCTGCCACATCGACTTACGCACACAAACGACGAGAAAGTAGAATGCTCACTTTTTGCTCGTCACATCACAATTTCCTCCACCTTCGTCCGGGATGAGTTACAACCGCCGCGCAGAATATTATTACCTGTCGAATGCAGTTGCATCCTTGCCGCCGTAGATCGTTCATCCTCCCATGTCGTAATCGTTACTATGCCTGGCTCTGAATAGCCGAAAATTTATCGTTAGACGCGATCTTGGCCGGACCACTCGTCAATGGGTATTGATCATATGGTTAGATAGGAATCAATTATTTGCCAATTCAAATCGGTGTGTACCTGAAATTAATTAATCATTAAAATATATTGAAAGAAAAATCGAATAATGATCTAATAATAGCTATATCATTTATTGCTAATGAAACTAATAGATTTTAAGTTAAGTTTAAATTAACTACTTTCCTAGTTGTTAATTTAACTAGGATGAAAGTAATTTATAGGTATGATAACCCCGAATATATAGAAAATGGAACTATAAAATTAGATTTCTTAACAAAGTCCTACGCAGAAAAAAAAATGTTGCTACTCCAACGCCTCGCAAAGCGTTAACACAAAAGTGTTGCAGTAACGCCTTGGAGGCGCTAAG
>JABFPB010007057.1:0-11391 GCA_022817645.1 Ceratoteleas bidentatus | reverse complement strand
GCATAGTTTTTGCGTGATGCTCGGACAAACAAACAAACAAACAAACATATTTTTAATTTTATATATTAGTAAGGATTTACGATGTATGTAAAGAATATTTATTTTTTTAATGTTTGTTGTTAATTGCGAAATTGGTAGAAATTATATTTATTCAATATTTTCAAATTAATTTTATTATACAAATCATGAATTTCAGAGAAATATTTGTTTAGAAACATTTATGTGGAATTGGCGACAACAATCTTTTCGGCAAAGACCAGATGATTGTCAAATAAAATAGAATCGCGAAGAATAAGAACAAAATGCATTGCAAAGACTTCAGGAAGAAATTGCCGAAGATGAACTGGGAATTCCAAAACAGCCAGCGGTAACAAGAGAATTGTTGAAACAGAGGGATTACAAAGTTGATTTGGAGTCAAAATTAAGGAAAAGTGTAATTATCAACAAAAACATTCCTTCGTCCCAAAGTGTAAGATATTACTGCAATATTTGACTGTGTTGTCAAAGATTCCATTAACTTTTTTAACCATATCACTGGAACTAAACGTAAGTTTTACTGTATTAAAAAAAAAGGTTTTTTTATCACTTACCTTAATAATCAACATTATATAAATTTTATGTAAATGTTGTGCTAACAATTTATGTAAATGTATTTACATAAAATTTACATCAATGTACTTCCTTATTGTGCTGCATAATTTGATAATCGTTTGCATAAATTGTTTACATCAAATTTACGTGAAATTTACATGTATCTCGAAATGTGTCCAAAATACAATCGGACTATAAGGCATTTAAACATTCAAATGTATGTAAATTTTACGTAAATGATATGTAAATCGATGGTATAAATTATTTACACAAATTTTACAAGTTAATAATGCGGAGTTACATTGATGTAAATTTTATGTAAATAATTTATATAATCCTTGGCTATCAGGGTATATTCTGAAGATAAAGTTTTTGAGGTATTTTAATTTGATTTATATTCGTGATATATCATTAAGTGCTTAAACATGCATTTTTACATTTGATGGAAATATTTCCATTTAATATGGTTGATTTTTTAGCTCATAGAAATCTTGGTATGTCGAAGAAAATCAAGAGGTCAACTGTGGATCAGGTCAAAGCAAGATTTGCTTTTCATAAAAAGATACAGGAAGAAAAGAAGGTTTATGGCTTTGAAGAGAGGTCGAGAACTGGAAGAAGTTTTAAACTTATTAAGAACAAATCATCAGTTTAAATTTATTTACGGAAAAAAGATTTTAATATTCATTTGAAAAGTTCAGCCTTGATTTTTCCCATTCTAAGGTAAGAAAATGTATTGATTATGTTACATTTGAAAATTAAATTCTAACAAATTTTCAAGAATTTTAAGATTATTTAAACATTTGTTTTTACCTATGTACACTAAATAAAAAAAGATTATAGTATAAAATTATGATAATGGAATAATTTTATATATACAACAAATACATTTTTTAATTAAAAACAATTTTTAACGGTATATGCAAAATTATAAATGTCTATTTTTATTTCTGCGCTAAATAAAACTTTACACGTAATTGACGTTCGATTCATCATCATTTTTTCAATATTCAGGAGGAGAAACATAAAATCTATGCAAAAGAAAAGCGCAAGGATAAAAAGCGAAAAATCGACGAAGCCGAGGAGGTATCTTCGGGAGCTGTGGCTGAAGTTAACTCAATAATGGAATTTTCAGGTTTCAAATCGAAGAAGAAGAAGAAATAAATCACATCATATTATGCTTGATAGAAATAAGGAATCATTGTTTCACTGTTTATTATTAATTATTTTCAAACAAGTTTGGGAACAAATTACGATTTGGTGGATTCAATTACGATTTTTTCCAAAACAACGATTTCAGCTTGTTTTTATATATATAAACCAAATATTATATAGCTTGTTCAGAAGAATAAATGAATTATGAATGGCAAATGGATTAAACGTGAAGTTATTCAAATAGGAGACAGCTTCATCATATTCACAAATGTTGCACAATTTTTACAATGGAAGTAAATTGGAAGACGAAGATTATTGATTAAGTGTATATATCGTTGTATATATGTCTAAGCTTTACATTACTTGGATACATTGGAATGTATTATTTTACACGTATATGACTGATAGTCTATGATAACTTTAAGACCAGAGAAATAAATCTGTATGCTTACTTGCATTTATTCCAGTTTTATGTTAGCTTTTTAGATTTTTGTTTTACTTTAAAATTCAAGTTTCCCTATAGTTTTTCAGTAAATGAAAATTTAGGTAGTTCTTAAATGAAAATAGTTTCGACAACAATAGTTTCGACAACAATAACCTTAATAACTTGTATTCCTTTTGAAAATATAATAATGCATCTCAAGTGAAATTTCCATAAAATTTAACACTTTCGACAAATATAGTAATTATTAATAATTTTCCAAAAAATAATGGACCTTTACGCTACCAAAAAGTTTTAAAATTATCCAACTATTTCTCAAATGATTATTATTTTCTTTTTTCAAAGTAATTTTAACCCGCCGCCGATTGCGCCTCATTTTTATAACAAAGGTGTTCCACCTATTACCGTCAAACCTGCCAACACGGGGATTTGAACGCGAGACTCCGCGGTGAAAGTTGTTTTCAACAGAAGTTGATTTTATCAAGAAAAGAAAAATCATAGTTTACGTTTGTTGAAAGAACTACATGTCTTGCTCTTTTATTATTTAAAGAGAAATTGAAAAATCACTCACAATGTGCGGCTACTGGGAGCCACTGGTGAGCCACCTGTAAGTTAATTGTCAGCTATATGTTAACTCACTTTGAGCTTACTGTGAGTTAATTGTGAAGTTGACTGGGATATTACAAATTAACAAAAAAGTGTGTTCTGGAGCATGGAAAAACATCTTTCAAGCACCTACCTAGGTTGTGTCAGCAAGAAAGACCTTGAGTCTATGAAACAATTGTACTGCAAAATTCAACACATCTATGCCTAACAGGAAAAACAAGAAAACTCCACTTTTGAGAACCATGATTTGTTGTCACATTTTATAGCAGTTCTCGTTTTCTTGCATCTCGTAAAGTAGTACTGCATAGAAACTTTCATCCTAATGAATTAATAGTAACTGAACGTGTAGACAAAATTTATAAACTATTGATAAGGTTTCTGGTGGAACTCAATTTTCTCAAAGTATTTAAAAGTCGAGTTATCTGGTTTTTCCCGTTAGGGGAATCGGCTGCAGGTCGGAAACTTGGCGCGAAGCGTTAGTAGTCTTGGCGCAAGGTACTAACTAGTCTTCCGTTGCGTTTATGGAATACGCTACTAGCAATATAACTAACAATATATTTTAACAACAATATATAGTTTAACAAGAAACTATAGAAAGAAGCAGAAAGAAGAAGAAAGAAGCAAAATAAGATATCTTCACAAGTCAGCATTACTCCTGAGCTTTGCGGGCCAATTGTTTACGGTTTTCGTTCTTTTTAACTGTACGACTCTCGAAGACATTTTGGCGACTCTCGTACCGTTTTTCGCAGAACCCTTTTGCCATCGTAGCGTAAACATATTCCTCATTTACATGAAGAACTGGATTCGTCTGTGTCTCGATTGATTGATCTAACTTTTGGACATCTTCCTCGGTTTCACTTATCTCGTTATTAGAATGCTCTTCGTTATCGCTGTATTCAATTAAAGCGTTCACCGTCTTTCTTTGAAAGCGAAATTTATTTAACTTCGTGTAATAATTGAAAATTTCTGAAAAATTAACAATTAATATACATGTAGGCATAATCCTTACTAATATATGCGCTGAGAGCAACAACGCTTATTTAAAATACATTGGAATTATTTCGCTTTTGCTCACAGCACGTCATAAAAAAACGAAAAAATGTTTATTTATTTATTCAAGCATCACGAAAAAACTAAACCACAGATTTGACATCCCGTGGTACTAAGACAATTGTTGAACTTTATATTTGCGTTAGTTTTGTTAGTTTTGTTATAAAACTAACAAAACTAAATCATAGATTTGACATCCCGTGGTACTAAGACAATCTTTGAAATTTAGAAATTAATACAGCCTACTTAAAAATTAATTTCATTCTATATTCAAAGAGAAACATTTTTTTAATATTTACCGTGCGGAGTACGGGTATTCAGCTAATGTTTATATAAATATGATGTTGATATTATATACGTAACATAACAACATAATGTTGTTATGAACATTGTGATAATCACCAATATACTATAACTTACTAAGGACTGGGCGTACGTGCTTGTGCATGTCCAATAGTACAAAATCGTCTGGAAGGCAACCACGAGGTCGAGATTTCCCTATTTTTGTGTGTTGATCGGATGGGACGTAGGCAAAACCTAAGTTTTTTATAGCTGCAGGGATGGATCGCGCCATAAGTGCTAATCGAAGGTATTCTCTCGTAACTTCAATTTTTCCTCCCACCTTGTACTAAGAAAATACAAATTAAAATAATAACAGCTGTATACGAATATACAATTATTCATCTGGGGCGTGCGCGATTAATGATTATTACGGCCCTCGGGCCGAAAGCAATCAAGGCCCGTCCACCCTAGGTGGACGGGCCTTGATTGCTATATTTTGCAGCAAGAGCGATGGAACAGCAAATTCGCCTCCGAGTTCAAAGTCTGTAAATCGAGCCGAAGGCGACTTTAGACTACTCGTTGGCAGTAATGTCGATTTTAAAAACCAACCCCCGCAGCGTTAATATCATCCCCTTAATATACAATCACTTACAGTCTTGTTATAAGCAGCATGTCTCCGATGGTTGGGTAGATCACTCTGCATCATGGTAGAAGCGACTTGTTCGGCAGACGAGGTGGTGTTGTTGGCCCCATGCGCTAAATTTCTCCTCTGCTGCTCAGCACCGCTGGTGCTTTGCGCCGAGTCCTTCACCTGTAGCACCGGACCACTAGCCCCTTGCACTGAGATTCCAGTCTGCAGCAGCGCACTGTTGGCGTCTGGCGCCGAGATCATTGTCTGCATTAACGCTCCAATGACGCCTTGCGCCAAGACACTTGCCTGCAGCCCCGGACCGCTCGCGCCTCGAGCCGACACCCCTGTCTTCAGCACCGGACCACTGGCGCCTTGCACCGAGAGCTCAGGCTGCAGCAACGCAGCGATGACGTCTGAAGCCGAGTCCTCCGCGTGCTGCACCGGACCGCTGGCGCCTTGCGCTGAGACTCCAGTCTGCAGCAGCATACGACTGGCGTCTTGCGTCGAGTCCTTCGTCTGCAGCCCTGCATCGTTGGCGTCTGGGGCCGACGCCTCCGTCTGCAGCAGCGAGCCACATGCGCCTTGCGCCGAGACTGTTGTCTGTAGCTTCACACAGTTGGCGCCTTCCGCTGATTTCTTCCTCTGCAGCCCCTCGGTGCTGGCGGTTTGCGCCGAATCGTCCGCCTTCTAATGACAAATTATCGCAACAATGAGTAGTATGTGATCATTGTTTGCAATCCGAGACATACACTTCCGCGCATTCTCGGGCACTCTTCAGTGCGAATAGATATTTCCAGTTTGTTATCACAATTACTTCATGTCCACGTAGAAACTGTTGAACCTTTAAACTTCCACTTTTACGATTTGATTCTTGCACTTTTTTCTTACTCTCGACCACATTTTGCTTGCGCTTCTTCAATGGTGCCTATGTAAATAAATTCTATTTAGAAACTAACATTACTATACTTTTTTATTATACAGAAATAAAAAATATCAGTAAATTACGTTTTCCTTTTGCGAAAGGACACCTGTTTGTCCTGGGAGATGTCCTGGGGTAAATCTTTTTGGGGGTTTCACGGGACGTCGTGGTGTACCTAAAGTTGAATTAAATGGTAGTAAATTCAAATCAGGTTTACATTGCAAAAACATGCGAATAAGAACCGTCTTAATCAAAGACACTAGTGTCTTTATGTAAGACACTAGTGTGTTAATTCAGACGTCAGAGTCCTAATATAAGATGTTTTAGGCGTCTGAACATAAGAGATAAAGTACAATGAGACACTTTTGAAACGTCTTAAAAACGTCTGCAGGAAGCGTCTGAAAATAAGACGACTGTTTTTACAGTGTAATCATGGATTTATTGTGAATAAACAGTATCTACTTTCTGATTCTGAGTTTACAGCGTTTCGTCGAATAATCAAATTTTCTTCCTTTGACTCCATAGTCTCACACAAGAGCTCGTATGCACGAACAACCGGTAAGCAGATATTCACACAAACATTTCAAACTTTTTGACAGCTTGACTTCAGGTAATCAGCACAGACGGGGATACTAACGTAACCTCGCAATCGCAAATTGAAATTTCAAAACGTTTCCATCGAATTGTATAACAAATGCCAAATAACAGTTGACATTTGTCAAATAAGTTTGGGAAGAAATCGACAGTTTGGTAACACCAACTGCTATTAAGGTAAATAAGAATAGATCAAAAGAAATTCTGTCACGTGTTGCTTAAAAGAAGCTATGATACATTCGACAATTTTTAACTATCGGTACTACTTAATTTATGGGTTTTTAATGACTGCTAACAAAATCCCTTCTCTTAGAAAAAGATGTTTAACTATCATCACCTGACATTTCGTTGTCAGTATTATTGTTCTTATTTCTTCAACATGGCCCTAAGAAAATGCGCTACTATTAACGTTTTTCAATCAACATTAAATCAACGGTGATGTTCTATACATTGTCTAAAGATCTATTCAACATTACAGTTTAAATTATGAATAAATGTTAATTAAACAGTGAAATGTTTGTATAAGTCAAAGTATATAAAATTAAATAGACGTTGAATCAAGATTTGAAAACATTAAATCATGGCATCGACTGAACATGGATTGAAAATTTTGTTATTTACTCTTTGGAGGCATGACATTTTATTAAATCACAAGTCAACGATATTCGACAACATTGATACAACGTTGACTCAACCTTTGAGCAACATTAGCAGGTTGTTGAAAGAATCTTCGTTACATTTTGAAACAACGTTGATTCTACTTGGGATTAAAGTTGATTAAACATTGATGAATGTCATAAATTGGACATTCGCAAGTTGATTAAACGTTGAATAATCGATCCGCAAGTATTGTACCAACGTTGATTAATGTATTTTGAAATTAATCTAATATGCTTCCTTAGGACGGTGCAAGATTTTAACTTTTCAAATTATTTCAAAAACCTTTTCAAAAACCTTTTTTTTGTTTGAACTTGAAACGAGGTGGATTATATTTGGCGTAAAATAAAGTCTGAAAGATCACTGTCAACTTGCCAAGAATATTCGTATATTTTCTGTATAAAACCGATGAACTGAGTAATGTTAGGCATTTGCTTAAAAAATTATCACAATTATGATGTCCGATCCTCGCATGCAGTTACTTCCCACTGGTGTCTTGTCCCGAGTCCCTCGTCGGCAGCTGGCAGCCCCGCATCATTGACGTCTGGAGCCGAGTTCTCCGCCTTCTGCCCTAGACCGCTAGCGCCTTGCGCCGAGACCCCAATCTGCAGCAGCGCGATAGTGGCGTCTCGAACCGAGACCCTCGTTTGCAGCAGCGCGACACTAGCCCCTCGCGCCGAGACTTTTGCCTGCAGCCCCAGACGGTTTGCGACTTGCGCTGAGTTCTCCCTCTGCAGCTTCGCGCCGCTGGTGTTTTGCGTCGACTCCTCCACCTGCACCCCCTGACTGCTGGCGCCTTCCGCCGTGACCTTTGCAGCCCCGCACAGTTGGCGCCTTGCGCCGGGTCCTGCCCGGCAGCTGTGCACCACTGGCCTTTTGCGTCGAAATTTTCGCCCGAATATTTTCGCGCTGCATAATATTAGAAAATGGATGATGTTTCAGAAGCAGGTTCCTTGGGTTCGTTGAACGAAGTATTAGAAGGAGGCTCTTTATCAGGTTCTTCGGCATTGGGCTCAAATTTAACGATGTCAGAGGAACAGAGTTCGCCGGGCATCGAGTCGTCGGAAGAAGAGTTATCCGACGAAAGTTCGCAAGGGATTGGGACACCGGTCGAAGAATTGTCGGTAGCAGGTTCGCAGGGGACGGAGATGCCGGAAGCGGGTTCGCAGGGAAGAGAGTCGTTTGACGACATATCAGATCCAGGCTCGCTAGATATGGAATTGGACAGAGCAAGAAACGTTGATGAATTGCCAGAGCATCAAAACGTGGTCGACTACCGACCGTTCTACCAGTACAACCCTCTCGTAAAAGCTATGGACGAACACGTACCCCTGCAAATTAACTGGCGACCTCAAGATTTCTTCTTTACCATGTTGAGTAAGTCGGTATTCATGAAAGAAACGTATGAATCAATTTTGGCAACATTTAAAGTTCTTAATAGTGGATTTGGACTCACCGTTCTACCGGAAAATAAAACTCTGCTGTGGGAAATATTGGACCGTAACGAACAAAACATTCTTAATCGATGCTACTGTAGTTCCTGCAAAACACACATCGGAAATGGAAAAACTCCTACGAAGAATTGTCCATGTGGAGATTGTGGTCCAGGTAAATCAAAACAACCATTAGGACATTTTATACACATCAGTATTAAAGCGCAATTAATAGAATTGTTGCGGCAGCCACATATGGAATCATCTCTTCGTTATCCGGTAACACGATATAAGTTGAATAACAACAACATCGAAGATATCTATGACGGGCAACTGTACAAGAAGTTGAAGGAGGATTTTTTGTCAAAAGGAAACAATTACTCCTTCACCCTTTGGATGGACGGTGTGAAGATAGCAAAATCATCTTCAGCAACAGCAACTCCCATCTTGCTGATGCTAAATGAGCTATCCCCTCATGCGAGGAAGAGACACCTGATTTTAGCAGGGATTTGGATCGGTTATGGGAAGCCAGATTCGCAGGATGTTTTGTGGCCAATTGTCAAAGAGCTGAAAGAGTTATACGACAACGGAATACCTTGGACGCCTTTTGAAGGGGGGGAAATGCGAGTGAGTAGGTTCATAACGTGCATCCTGTCGTGCGATTCTGATGCGCGTTGGGACATATTGAACATGATGAGATTCAACGGGTATCACGGGTGCACGTTTTGTAAGATCGCTGGTGCCCGTGATAAAGACAACCACCACTACTATCCTGCAAACCAGCATCTTGAGTTACGAACTGACAAAGGTATAAGAGAGGACAGTGCAAATGCCACTTTGAGAGATGAAGTTGTCAACGGAGTGAAAGGTTGGTCCACTTTAGCGGTTTTAGAGCATTTCGACCTAGCACAAGGAGTAGTGGTGGACACGTTTCATTGTGTGTTCGAGGGGGTCGCTCAGAAATTGACGAACATCCTAATGACTAATGCTGACAGTCCGTGGTACATCGGGGATGATGCCACTGTTAGACGAATTGATGAACAGCTACTCAACATTAGAACACCAAGTCGAATCTCTCGACGTCCACGTAGCATCATCGAAAAAGCGCGATGGAAAGGCACCGAGTGGAGGAACTGGCTGCTGTATTACGCTCCGATCGTTCTCGGTGATAAATTGCCGCAAGAAGAACACAAACTTCTATGCAATTTGGCAGAAGCAGTATTCTTGTTACATAACAGTTCCATTGCGGTTGACGATTTGGAGAGAGCGGAAAATCGATTGAATGACGTGGTACAGGGATTTCAACGATTTGGTGATGCTAACATGGTGTTCAATTACTACGACATGTAACCGAATCTGTCCGCAATTGGGGTCCGGCGACGGGATATTCTGGCGCAATTTTTGAAGCATGGAACCGAAGGATGGTGGACAAGCTGACGAGTAGTAACGGTCGCGGAGAACAGATTGTGTTTCGGTACTTGCTGGGCAAGTTTCTGGAACAGGTTCTGTTGACTGAAAACATTGCACCAGAAGCTCAAGCTATAATGCAAGAACATCTGTTGGGCGGCCGCTATGTCATTCCCCCAAATGAATCCACTGGAAAGTCGTTCATAGGTGTGGGAGAGATTGAACGAATCACAGCAGAAAATGAATACGCCAATTATTATATACTGCTCGCACGAAGTTTCGCAGTGACTCCAGACACACTTGTGACGACCTACAAGGAAGGTATAATTAACGGCACTAAATACAAGATGAAGGATGACAAAGATACGCAGTACTGTGACCATTTCGTTTACACGAACTCAGGTCATTACAAATGCGAAAAAATTATTACATTTCGCACCGAGAATGACGTTCAGTACTCCGGTATAGTTGGCCTAAAACTCGAAGTTGAGGCTCCATTATTCGGAACTTCATACATACGGCCTTATACTGAAGGAAATGTGGTGCGATTCGTATCACACGTTGAAGTTGTTTCCCCAGGTATTTCTATTGATTTCGGAAACCGCAACCTAATTATGCATATGCCAAACACGTGGGAAACGGACTAAACTGCGCTCCTTGCGCACAGCATTTCCCGGCTGGAGCTTCTGCAGCACCGCACCGCTGGTGCCTCGCGCCGAATACCCCGCTTGAAGGTCCAGAACGCTGGCGCCTAGCGCCAAATCTCTCATTTGAATTGCCACACCGCAGACGCATTCGCGCCGAGTCCCCCGCCTGCAGCGCCACACCGCTGGTGCCCCACGCCGAGTCTCTCACTTGCATTGCCACACCGCTGACGCCTTGCGCCGAGTCCACCGCCTGCAGCTCCACACCACTTGCCTCGCTCCAAGTACCATGCCTGGAGGTCTACACCGCTGGCGCCTAGCGCCAAGTCCCCTGCCTGCAGCGCCACACCGCTGATACCTCGTGCCGAGTACCCCGCCTGGAGGTCCATACCACTTGCCTCGCTCCAAGTACCATGCCTGGAGGTCTACACCGCTGGCGCCTAGCGCCGAGTCCCCCGCCTGCAGCGCCACACCGCTGATACCTCGTGCCGAGTACCCCGCCTGGAGGTCCATACCGCTGGCGCCTAGCGCCGACTCCCTCACTTGCATTGCCACACCGCTGGCGCCTATCGCCGAGTCCCCCGGCTGCAGCGCCACATCGCTGATGCCTCGCGCCGAGTACCCCGCCTGGAGGTCCACACCGCTGGCGCCTAGCGCCGAGTCCCCCGCCTGGAGGTCCACACCGCTGGCGCCTAGCGCCGAGTCCCTCACTTGTATTGCTACACCGCTGGCACCTTGCGCCGAGTCCCACGCCTGCAGTGCCACACCGCTGATACCTCGCGCCGAGTACCCCGCCTGGAGGTCTACACCACTGGCGCCTAGCGCCGAGTCCCCCACCTGCAGCGCCACACCGCTGGCGCCTTGCGCCGAGTCCCCCGCCTGCAGCGCTACACCGCTGATACCTCGCGCCGAGTCCCCCGCCTGGAGGTCCACACCGCTGGCGCCTAGCGCCGAGTCCCTCACTTGTATTGCTACACCGCTGG
>JABFPB010007056.1:0-11386 GCA_022817645.1 Ceratoteleas bidentatus | reverse complement strand
TTTTCGATTGCTGTCTGAAAGGGAGGAGTTTGACCATATATATGAAAAATGAATTTTATTTTAATTGTCAATAAATGGTCAAACCTTTTGCCATTTTCTTAGGAACTGTATTTATTGTTCGTTTTCGTTTGCGCGAGACGTTTTGATAACTGTCTGTTATCCTTTTCAAGGTATGTTTTTGAAGAATTGTTTAATTATCTATGAATCTCTACAATTTCATTGTGGAATGTGCATATTGAGAATTCATATTATTAAGAAACCTTCAAAAGTTTATTCTATTGTGTGCTTGTTGGATGTATTTTATTTATGAAATTCGATGAAATTAATAAAAAATGTATTTTATTTCAGTTATTGCTAAGAAAATAAAATGACTTAAATTATTAATTTAATTAATTTAATTGAATTCATGAATTTATGTTGTAAATGAAAAAAGGAGTAAACCAATTGTTTAACGGTTTTCGTAAATGAAAAAGTACCTTTCATGGTTTCTAAAAGCAAACCGCGAAATTCGACATTCGTAGTAAGAGATTCCTTCGACTTCACTGACATACGAAGAACGCCATCTAACGTCTCGTTAGTCTTCAAAGTTTCATCGGAATTCTCGATGAAGAATACTGGAGGTTCGTTCTGAAGAATTATGAAACATTAGTGAATAATGATATTCTGTGTTAAAATCATCCATTCTTAAATTGCATAATTTTGTATACAAAATTGCATATTTGCAATTTTTGATTTTGCATCAAAATTGCATTTTCGCATGTTGCATATTTTCATAATTTTGAATAGAAAATTGCAGATTTTCACATTTTTCGCATTTTGTGATTCAGTCCTACTAATGCTAATGAGAATTTTAATCAGATTTATTCAGAATAAATGGATTTAAATCAATTACTTGTATAATCTGCATTTCAACAGTAATATCAATATTGTTCTTATTGTCAATGCTGATTGAAAGATTCTTGCTGTCATCCTCGGCGACGTCCCCGAAACTAAGTTCGTCGTTTTCAGAAGGACCTAAGATTTGGATACTGTTTTCTTCAGGGATAAAACACATCAGATGATTGACAGTCCACTTTTCCCGAGTCACCATGTCGGTCATCTCTAACAGCATGCTCATCATTATAGGCTTGCAGATCTTTTTTATTCTCACTCCAATCTGAAATTGGATTTTTTTTTATTAAAATTGACTTTTAAAAAGCTTTTAATAATTTTTTTAAATTACTTGTTAAAACAATTAAAAAGTACTTTACTAAACCGTTTTCGCGAAAACGGAGTGAATTAAATTAAATTAATTTAAATTCAACCAAATTTTAAGAATAAACGATATATCTTCTAACTAAAATTGGAAAAGTTACTGAATTTTCAGTGTTCCAAACAGTACCTGATTCACAGTTTATTAATTCTTCGAAATGATGATGGTGTTTTTTAGCCGAAGAATTTTTTCTCAACATATGATTCTATTATTGATAGAAAAGTTATATTTTTAGGAATTAATGTAGCAAATGATTCTCTGTAATCAGTTAAGAATAATAACTGAATCTGCTTTAATTTAATTAAAATAAAATCTATTTAATTAATAGCCATTATATTAATGATGATTTCCTTCTGTAAATCTCTATCATCAAAAACTGTTTTTACGAACTTTGATTGATTTGATGTCGGATGGTTTAATCAGTATGATTTCTTCAGGGATCCGCAGTTCGACGTAATCTTTGTCGCCCTGGATTTGATACAAATTCGCGGAAACTAAAATCCATCTTGCACTGTTGTTTGTGACTTCGATTTCGGCTTTTGTGGGAACTCCCACAAGACATATCGTGACTTCTTGGGATTTAGTTCTAACCAGAATTCGACCTAAAAAAATTAAAAGTCATTAAATAAATAAAAATGAACAAAATAAATCAAATAAATAAATAATAAATTAATTTATTTATTATTTATTTTATTTATTTATTTAATAAAAATAAATCCTCAAAAAGATTTCATTTATCATACACAAAAATTACCATTCCCAATGGTAAATCTATTATTTCAAAATACCTTTATCTCTGGGAGATTTCAAAGTCATACTTCCATTATTTTCCAAGTCATTTTCCTGTAACTCCCCACTTTTGTTTGAGCTTTTATTAACACTTTGCTGTAAATTCGATATGTCCACCTCGAATCCCGCATCGGTGGCGTCCCGAGCCAATCGCGGCGATATTGAACTTGCAATTGTCGTATGATTCCTTTCTTCGAACCTTACTGCAGATGGCGTTAGTTGTAAGGTGGACTGGTCTTCCGTCAGATTTACTGGCGTTTGATTGCCTAGAGCTGGACATTACATTTTATCAATATATTGTTCTCCAAAAAATTCTTTAAAGTTTTTTAGAAAAGAAATTTTTCATTAATTTCATTTTATTTTATATTTTTTATTGACAAAATATTGTAGAAAATATTTTAAGAAATATTAATTTCATTTATTTATGGAAATTTGGTAATCCTCTAACTTTATATTCTGCAAAAATTGAGATTGTATTTCTCCTGTAAAATTTAAACTTAAGCCAATCAACTTTCAGCAAATTAAAGTGTTTCTGTAATATCAAATTCAAATGAATTTACAGTAAAACTCTTAAGTTACTTTTTTCACGGCAATTTGAAGCGAAACGTACAATTTTTCATTGAAAATCCTTTGCTGAACGGAAGACTCGGCGAAACGCCGTTGGATTCGCGCTCAAAGGACTCGAATTTTTCCGCCCGCATGACCGAAGTGTCCTTTTCTGGGCGCTGCATGTCGACCAAAGTGTCGTCGTTCATAATATAAGTCTCCTGCGCCCGCGTCAAACAAGCCCGCTTGTTCATCTCGAGGAGCTTATCGATGACGGTTCTGGGAGTGTTCTTAGCATTCAAAATCCGCGCGATACTCTGGAGATTCACGTGGTAGATGTCGCTGGCATTGTCCATCCCGGTTTTCGTCGTTTGGTTAAGGGTTTTCGAGTCATTTGTCATATCTACAACTTAAAAAAAAATTTCCTCGATAGTACAGTGGTAGTATCCCCGCCTGTCGCCTCACTTAAAAAAAATGTTTTTTTAATTGCAATTTTCAAATTGTAAATTTACAATGTATAAACATTTTAATTTTCAATTTTTTTATTGTGCAAATTGTTAATTTTTGAATAATTAAAAATGTTCAATTGTAATTTATCAAAAAAATGTACAGTTTTTAAATTGTAAATTTTTCAAATGTTCATTATAAAAAAAACGCATTCTTCCAGATTTATTCTTACACATTTCTCACTTTAACAGAAAGAATTGTAAAAGTGAATTTGTTTGCATAAAAAGTTTTTAGAGACTAAAATATTTAAAAAATGAGTTAGTATGGAATTATTCTCAATGGAAATTCATATGAAAGGAATTATGCATTTACTGTCGGTGGAAGTGGTGGAATATAATCTTCGAATTGGGCCCTTCTTTTCCGGACTTTCCGCCTGGCCAAGTCCGATGCTTGGCCTGGAAGAGAGTGCATCCAAATTGGACCAATCACTGCCATAAGCTCCGGTTTTTTTCTTACAGTAGTCTCCGAAGGACACCAGGGAAGCATTTTCTGACCTGAAATTCAACGATTTCTATAACTACTGAATTTTTTCAAATGATTTTTTACTTTTTACATCATTTCCAAGTGCGTTTGGAGCGATTTTATCGATTTCGACCGAAAACCACGAATTTATATTTATAATCTAAACTTATTATATAATTATATAATCAGCATTAGAATTAATTATCTTAAATTAGAATCTAATTAGAGATAGACCGGATTAAAGTGAAACAAAAAAATGGTTACACTTCAATCAGCTTAAGATCACTCAGCATATTCAGCTCGTCAAACGTGCTAATATCTGGTATAGGTGGCGCTGAAGCGTCGAAAGAAAAGCCACGTTCGGCTTGGAATTGTTCAGCTAGCTTAGAATTGAACTCCTGGAATTCGCCGTCCGCATATTGGGCCATCGCGTTTGCGGTGGAGCTGCTCATACTGATGCCTTCCATCATCTGCGATTGTGTATCAGACGCGTTATTTATTTCGGAGGATCGACCCCTTATTTCAGTGATTTCAAAATTAATCTGGTAGAAAATCATAAGAGAAGCAGATATTGAAAAAAAAGTAAATACAAGGCAAATAAAAAAAGGGGCGATGTAATTGCGAAAAAGCTGTAAATGTGGGGAAATACACTGAATAAACAAATTAAACATAAATATATAATTTTATTATTAATAAATAAAAACAATAGTTAATAATAATTAAAAATACAGAAAAATGAGTGGATTCTGAACAAAAGAAAGGAGCGGTATTTTTTATCAAGGAAAAATGTTGAAAATAAGAAAACTGTATTAAGTTAAGGAGAGAAAATTAATATTGAACTTTACTTACACTGTTTGTACTTGATTGGTCACTTTCCATAGAGTTTGTTATTTCCTTATTCACAAGAGTACTTGATAATAGAATACTGTTTTTGTCTGTTCAAAAAAATTGCAGATTACGTAAACATCAAAAACCAAATGGATTCTTAAACAATTTTTTAAATCTATTCCTTAAAAAATAGTAGATTTGATTTAAACCAGATATTTTTTATTTAAATCAAAATTTCGTAAACTTCTCATTTATTAAAAAAAACCTTAAAATATTTCAGATTGAAAAATTGAAATAAAGAATTTCATATTTGATTGAACATAATTTTTATAAATTGTTGAATAGATATTTTATTTCAGCTAATTTTATTATTTTTTTAATTGAAATTAGTATTAAAAAATTTAACTTTTCATCTCAAATGAACAGAAATGAAAAGGAACAAAACAGATGTAAAAACATACTTTCTTCACTGGATTGTCTATTGCATTTCTGCAGCAAATCTCTGGCAAGTTTCCGCTCGTTGGCAATATTCGACGACTTTTTGCTCTCTACTTCATCATATTCTGAAACTTAATACGATATCGGCCATTATTTCTTTTTTAAATTCCTTTAAAACAAATATTTCATGTAAATCGATACTTCGGAAGGCAAACTCATTTCATGTGTTAAAATTTGGCAGTAAGAACTCTATCTTTCAAAAAATTTAGATAAAAAATATTAATACAAAATTGTTAAAAGCATACTGTTACTGTCAATATTAATGTACTTCATTATGAATTTATGTAATAACAATAATTAAATTTGCAAATTAAACGAACTTAACTTAATTTTACTTTAATATAATATAATTTAATTTAATTTAATTCATTCACTTATCAAGATGGAATTTTACCTTCCAATATACCATAATTACATATTATGAAGTGGGTTATACAGCAAAAAATATATGTATATATGAAATAAATCTCTATAAAATAAAAGTAGATTATTGCACATTTCCTGATCGAATGTTATACAATTATTATTATTAAATTGATTTTCTAAAACAATTCGTATGTAATTTTAACAAAAATAATGCAAACCATAAATGCATTCTAACTTACTGGATGTCATATTATCAATATCCAAAATTCCAAGGGAACTCGCAGATGAAAACTCTCTGGGCATTTTTGCATCTTGGAAATTGAAGAAGTTATTTTGCTGATAAGCCTCGCTAGATCTTGTCTGCCTCCTAAAATACAAAATATTCATCAAATACCATCAAATTTAATTTTCAAAATTAAAAAAAAAATGTATCAACCCTGTGAAAAATGAAGATTTTTTTATCGTTAAATTTTGAATAAAAATGTAAAACAATAAAAATAATAAAGAAAATGGGAAATAAAAAACAGTAATAACTGTCATAATCTTTATTGGCATATAATTAAAAAAATTTTGAAAAGTATGCAGATTCCAATATTTTTAATTTCTTTAAAGAAATATAATTTTACCTTTCTGAAAAAGTCTTATTTTAGATTTTAATTTTCTCTGCCCATTACAATTTCTGTTTCTGTTCTGAATAGCCAAAGTATCTAATTATATTGAGAGGATTAACTTTTATGATTAATAAAGATATAATACATTCTCATGATTTTCTTAAATATAATAAGAATAAGAATGTTTGAAACGTTAAGAAATACAGTAAATGTAGAAGGAAATCAGAGTCAGTAGAAATCATCTGAAACAAGTTTTTTTAAGACAGTCTCTCTATAATAAAAGGCAGATATATAGGGTGACAAGGAAATTATGTATACATTATTTTTAAATATTTCATTTTTAAGAAACTTTATTACCATTTTTTCTTCATAGCACATACATATTTCTTTTGTTAATTATTTGAAATTCATAAAAGATGTTTTTAATAATTGGGTTTTCTTTCTTAAAAAAATGTACTTCCCTGTAGAAATAATTACTCTGAAAAACTCTGAAATAATCTGAAAAACTGTGACAGTTACTCTAAAAATTTCTGAATTTTTAGAGTGTTGCAGAGATTTTTCAGAGAATTTCAGAGAGGCTCTGTAATTTAATCTCTGTAATTTCTGAAAATCTCTGAAAATCTATCATAATAGGAACTGTCAGACTTTTTCAGAGATTTTCAGACTAACTGTCAGAGTCTTTAAGACTTTTTCAGAGTATTTATTTCTACAAGTGCTTATTTAAAATAAAATCTGAAATCAAATTCTTCACGCAATCTCTTCACCGAAAAATCAATCCACTTCACTTCATCATCAATCCACTCCTACCCCTCTCCTGAAAATCCTTTCCACGGAGGTTATGTCGCAAACCCGCCCCTGCCCCAAAACCTCACCCCTCAAATTTCCCGCCAAACCCAAACACCCCCCTCCACTTTCCCCGAAAACGCCACAACCAACGCGCCGGCATTGTTTACAATTTTTAAACAACGTCCGTTACAAAGTCCCGTTACCCCGCTTGTTTACATCCGCAGTCCCGTCAATTTTTCGCGGGAAATCGCGTCGCCAAAACCGCCAACAAAACTGTCTTGCCCAAAACTGTCTTGTCTGACTTTGTTTACCCGTATTTGCGCTGCACCGTCGACGCCGCTTGGGGCACCAACTGATTGTTTATGGTGATGTTTTCGAAGTCCGCGGCGGGACTGCGCGTCGCCGACGACGAGAGCAGCGCGTCGCGGTTCGCCCTCGGGGCGTCCCTGCGACCACTATCCATGGCGCGGCGCGGTGCGAGCGGACATCACCCGCAAACATTCACTTGTCACTTGAGCGCGAGCCGTTTTCAATTTCAAAATGTGCACGACACACAAGCGAGCGCGAAGATGCGCGCAGCACTTCCCTCGCTTCAAGATGGCGGACGCGACGCTGCGCGCGACGCGCCGCGCGCATTGCGCGGCAGAATTTAAATTTGGGTACAAGGCTCTACTGAGAAAAGGCGCGTTTTTTCGTGCAATTTAAATTGAAAATTAGTTTTACTTCTCGATTCAGTCATATATCGATTATCGAAGTTATCGATATATATCGATTATCGAAGATATCGATATATATCGATTATCGAAGTTATCGATATATATCGATTATCGAAGTTATCGATATATATCGATTATCGAAGTTATCGATTATCGAAGCATTTCGATATATATCGATTATCGAAGCATTTCGATATATATCGATTATCGAAGTATATTAGCAATTAAGTTGGAATTTTATGAACTGAGATGAAAGAGAGAAATAGAGAAAGGGATAATGAGAAGAATGCAAATTCGATATTCAAGAGGAATAAAGGCGCGAAACTTAATAACACCTGCTGACAAATCCAGCCAGAATTTAAGGTGGCTACAAATAGCGACACCGCGCGAACCTTGCAACAACTTGTAAGTCACGCGACATATTCCAGAGACGCGCGTGCACGCAATTCGCGGCAATTCGTGCGATACCACTTAACTTTCTCGCTCTGTGCTATAATGCACTTGATCAATTCCCACAATTAATCAAATGCGCGGTGCGTTTATGATAGGGTTTTTAATCCGAGATTTTGTTTCGAAAACATTAATTTGCGAACAATAAAACAGAGGGTTTTGTCGTTTTTTGTTCATTTTCAGATAAATGAGATTTTTATTCGTTTCTTTGAAATGTTGGAATAATGGGAAATTGGTCATTTTTGTAATTGTAATTGTTTTGGAATTTAATTGTTTTAAAAAGGAGTTGAGAAATATTGTATAGGGTATCAAATATCCGTTTATTAGCGGAATTCAATAACATTTTATCGCTGCTGATCGTCGCGTTTTTTCCATGCTTTGTCCAGAAAAGTGATTTTTATTTTATCGTTTTTATTATTATCACATTTCAAGCTTAAAATTACTTTGTTTCAATATGCAATTTTCTTATCATTTTCTCACATAATATTGTATAATAATTTTTTGTTATAAAAAAGCTAAAATAAGTTTAAGTTTTACAGAAAAATAAAAATGAAATTTATGCTGTGAAATAATTGTATTAAACAATTTGTATAAATTGCGAAAAATATAAATTAATGCAGAATCACAAATACACCGAATTTTATTTCACAATCATCGTTCTGCAGTATTCACTTTTTGAAAATTATTGTAAAAAGACGTTTTTGAAAAAAGTCACTGTCAGTATCGCTACGAAAATAAAACTGCGGCGCAAAACAATCAGTGCGACTTGCCATTGCAGCGAAAAATAAAAAGGCATAAAATCTTTTTTAACTGCGCACAATTTTATTTTTTTGCATATTTATACTTGACTTTTAGCAAAGTCCTTAGCGTGTCAACGTTGGCACTTAAGAACTTCTCGAAAATGATTTTACAAATTTATTACGCTTTTAATTGGTAGTTTAACAATCTCGAGTGCGTTTAATCAATAGCTGAATCAGTTTTGCGAAACAAGTTTTCTTTTAACAATTTTCTCTAACGGCGCCGCATTTGCGTCGAATTTCAAGCTCCGCAATTTTGCTACTTTAATTGCAGACTCTGTCTTTTTTCTGGCTCCGAATAATTAATAAAATAATTGCGGGTTTATATTTACATTGTTATAATCTACGTTAAAGTGATTTAATTGGAGTAATGTAATCCATTGAATAATACTTCGATTTTTTGTTTAATTATTTAATTATTTGTATAAACGTCATTTTTTTGTTAAGACATATTTTCAATTGTCAAAAAATAGAAATGAAATGTTTTATCCTTAAATAAGTGTTAGAAAATGCAAAGGGAAAAATGTTTAATTTAAAGTGGGTACAAAATAATTTAAAATTTACAAAAAATAAAAAAAATATTATTTGAATTACTATTATTGGTAAATTTTAAGAAAAGGCACACTATGAAAGTAATAACATTTTTTTTCAGAGGAATGAATTCTTTTCCTTTCCAAATGATTATCCAGAATAAAAGGAATCTACTTCAATAAGACACTGGTTGTAATGTTCTTATACATAGAGGTCTGTCCAAGGTAAAAATGCGCGTGCTTTAATCTCATAAGGATCAACTTTTGGTAATCAGAAATAAATTATTCCGAACATTACCGAAATTAATGTTACGAAAATATCCTTTTTAAAAAGTCAAAATGTGTAATTTCATAGAATATTTAAGTCAGAAAAAGGATCATTGCAAAACGTAATTTAAAATAACGTTTGTCAGATATGTGTAAAATTAACTATTGATAGCTATTTTATGTACTTGATAAAAATGTGCATGTAATTTAGAATTTGCTTATAGCTATGACTTTAAAACATAAAAACTGTGTTATTGATAAAAGATAATATTTTTTCTGGAGTATGTATAACTTGTTTAAAAGTAAAATCTGATAAATCTGACTAGATTCGTTTCATTAATTCACTGGGCAGTTTTTAATGAAAACGTGGACTAAGATGAAAATATATATTTTTATTTGTTATTAATGATATGTGATTTATCCCCATAAATCACATATCATTAATCCAGAAATATAAATAACATTTTTAAGCACCGAAAACTTTTCCAATGCCATCGTATTATCTAATAATCTATCTAAATCAAACCTACTTATTGAGATCCCCCAAAAAGTTTTTGATGTAAAAAATGATATTACATTTATGTTGATGCGTTATTAAGAATAGAACGTTTTTCCACCTATTTTTATAATTTTTTATAAAAATTGCGGCTTTTTTGAGATAGAAACCTTTTTTTTACACAAATTGTAGACTTTGTAACGTTTATGAAAAGATGAATTTGTTTAAAATAAAAGTTTATTTAATGCAAAATTGATTATTTTTTACTTTGCGCCCTAAAATACGGCACTTATTCTATATTTAAAGTATAATGACTCGGCAATTACAGGTGAGTTTGAATTAGTTTTGTTTTATCCGACTTTTGCACTTTAAGGAACATTATATCAATTTGTGAAAACAGCGGTGCAACTAGCAACGTAAGCACGTCGAAAAATGAGTGCAGACTCTCTTGCTTTCCTATCTTTTCCATATTAATCATCCCCAACTTTGAAATTCCATATTTTACATATAAAATGGTGAAAGTTCTTGTAATTTTAGAATGTAATAATTAAGATAAATTGCTTTATCAAAAAATGTGAATCTTCTTCTCTTTGAAGATGCAATTCTTCTTTTCTTTGAAGATCTACAGCTAGACAGTTTGCAGACTATTCCTTCAGTCACTCAGTAACCAATCGTCACACAGCATAGGAAAACAAACAATTGTCTTCGCAACAAACCTTTATACACCTTTCCTTTTTTTCATCAAAAACATCTTCGTTCGACACCTTTTTCATGTCTTCTCTAAAAATGTCTTTAAAAACACCTCTTTTGTACTGCAAACGATCCCACATCACGGAGATAAAAGTTGTCTTAATTATTACTATATTATACAGCATTCCGAGGATGAAGCTTCCTCTCTTAGTTTTTGGTAAATTTATTTCTCATAATTTTCTCGTACTATTTTCAGTTCAAATTACTATATTTCTATACTAAACGGAAATGCTATTTGTTAAAAAAAAAAAAAACATTTTCCACACAGAGTCTCGAACCGGCGATCTTGAGGTTTACAGCCGGGAACCTTCACCTCTTCACCCTCACCGCCGATACTGTTGACATTCGAAGCATTCGATCTTTCCTTTGTTCGAATCAGCGCGTCATTTGTCTACAGCATTATTTGACCTTGCGAAAGCAGTTTTTACTATGAATTTATCACAATTAATACAAAATATAGTAGTTTATACTGTTTTGGAAGCTTCCTCGAATTACTATAAAAAACAGCACTTTCTGATGCAATTTTTCCCTCCCTTAAAAATGTTCCCTCACCGCTGAACCTTGCCCACCTTCGTCTCCCCCAATAGACATGAAACATGGCATCCACGTGGAATATACGTGGATTTCACATTCGAACGAGGATTCAACGTAGATTCGGCGTCGAATCTACGAAATTTAGTGAATTTGTCCGTTAGGGTGATTTATTATAATTATTTCTGTGAATGATGTGGTTAA
>JABFPB010007055.1:0-11396 GCA_022817645.1 Ceratoteleas bidentatus | reverse complement strand
TACTGAAATTATGTTTCTAAACGCCATCGTTCTTATAAAGTATAGTAATTTTTTATGAAACTTTATTCTCCGTGTACGAAGAGACTGGTTATAGTCTGGATACTGTCTGGTTATAATATGACAGACTGTCTGGTTATAATATGACAATAGTATATGTAGCCAGACCGACTCCAGATTGTTTTTTTCACCAGGGCTCATTTAAAATCTGATCTCTCAGTTCCGAAGCTGCATTTTTTCACTGGAAAATATATTTTTCCTTACTCGGGCACGTAAAGTGCTACTTTATTCTCTGTTTTTAGGGAGTAAAGTATTACTTTATTCCCTGTTTTTCAAGTGCTGGAGTAAAGTAGTACATTATTCTGTAAAACCAGGAAGTGCAGTAGCTTTACGTCCCTTCATAAGGAAAAATATCGTGTACACTACGATATTTTTACTCCCTCGGGCAAAGAAAAATCAACTTCATTCCCTATGTGTACATTATACCATTCTTGTTGTGCTTAATTTATTTTAAAAAAATAATCATTGAACTTTGTAATTTATTGTCAATGTTAACCTAAGGAATTGGCATAATAATGATACATGACAACTCGTAGAAAAGAAGCAAGTGTAATAAAAGTAATTAATCATGCATATTTGAATGTAAATAAGATTTTTTTAATGTAAACATGTAAAATATCAATTTCAATTTCGGATAAATAGTGCACTCAATCACAAAAAATTGCCACCTGTCACCCTTGCTAAAATTCATAAATTAGTTTCAAAATCATCGTAGGAAATCCATCGAAAGCAAAATTTAAAAGTCAAACTATCTATTTAAACGAACTTACATAAGTTTCACTTCAACCCAACTTCCTGAAAGTTACCATCATCCGAAGATGATCGTATTTAAACTTACACGGAACTAACATTTCCCTGAGACTGATATAGAGAAAGACCACCCTTATCATATAATTCGCAAACTCAGGTTTACAATATCAACCAGTTTGGTTGCAAGAAACTCAATATGCTTCGATAACCTCTACTCGCGAAATTAAAGCCAATCAAAAAATTGCATCGAATTCCCTAAAGGGAAACGAATGTATCTAGAAAAGGCGTTGCATTGATGCATACACGTTAATAACCGACATTACAGCAGCAACAGCGGACATTTAAATAACTATCTTCGATAAATTGATCGTCCGATTTTCCATATCCCTTTCCTTCATTTTTCACTCGCAACGAGCTCATTCAGTCGAAGAGATATTGCATGGAACATTTTTTACTGTATACATAGTTGCGTCGTTCGTTTGCTCTTTTCCTCCACTCCCATTTGCATCGCGAGCCTGCGCTCTTTTCAAGACAATAAACGGGTTTCTTAACCAGCGCGTTTCGGCGGATTTTTAAAATAGCAACTTCAATAATAACACCGAATTTTTTTTCTCCCCTGTGTAAATTTTAAATTTTAAACTT
This sequence comes from Ceratoteleas bidentatus, assembly GCA_022817645.1. Taxonomy (NCBI): domain Eukaryota; kingdom Metazoa; phylum Arthropoda; class Insecta; order Hymenoptera; family Scelionidae; genus Ceratoteleas; species Ceratoteleas bidentatus. Next base: position 9,947 of record JABFPB010007055.1, on the reverse strand, counting down.
TAGAAAATTGCGGCATAGAAATTATCAAAAAGGAACATGAAATGTCAAAAAGGCATCAAAGTAATAAAAATAATTATAATTTTAAATACGCAGTCGCTAATTTATAAACGGGAATGCGAAGTTACGAAGTTGCGAATGCCCTTTAAAAACACGATATCTCAATTGGTATCGTGTTTTTAAAGGGCCTTCCAATTCTTTAGGCTTGTTTGCAGTAGAGGTCTTTGATTAACAATTCCAAGTTCAACCGCGTGCATGTTTCTAATGCATACCGAATATAATATTATGTACGTTTCTTTTTATCGCGCAACCCACCTATCTGCCACGTTGGCACCTTTCACCCAGGTTTTCATACGCTTGATGCGATACGATCGATTACTGTACCCCGACCATGATTAATGACAAAGTTGTTCTTTACTGAAAGAGGGTGTCCTTCTTGTTCCACTTCGACCACCTCTTTCCTCTCAAGATGTATCGATTTTCACGCAAAGACAACGAAATATAGCCTTATGTAGGACAAAGACAGAAAAGAGCCAAGATAAACACAAGGCTGCCACCGATCATTTCGTTGCGCTTTTTCGACAGCCGATTCGTTCCCGAAATGACAGTTATCCGTCAGCGAATAACTGTTTTTGGATAAAATCTGTCCGTTAAAAAATTGAAATGAAGTTCTAATAGAGTGCACTAATGCATTGGCTGGATACTTTACTCGCAGAGACAGCTGTTACGTGCCGTTACGCTTAAATTGATATATAAGTGCTATATTTTGCACTTGGGGATTATTTCGACTAAGAAAATCTCGTTTGTATGGTATCAGTGATAATCCATCACGGATACTGTCTATATTATAAGTGATGGATTATCATGCATATCTTTTTATATCTAAATCTGAGACTAACAGATTTTGAAAAATTCTATGTTGGTATATCCATCATTGCACAATCTATGTCATCAAATGACATATTTTCCGCAGAATAATTGTTGCGTGTAGGGTGAAAAATCATTAACTGTTTGCTATCTCAATTAACGATGGATTGATAATTGGTTTCTTGATGGGATTTCGGTTGTTGCATTGTGAATTGAAACTTCCTTGGGAATGATATGAAAAATTTGTTCGGAAACTCAGATAATGAAGTGCAGTTAGCTACGATGCACGTGCTTGACACAATGGATGCAATTAAAATTAATTTCATGCAATGTTCGTTATACGAAAAAGGGTCAGACTTATTGATCGATAATAAACACGGTTGAGGCGAATCCTGTCTATTGACATTGTTACTGTCATTATTATGTCGTTGAAAATTTGATTTGATCCGTTCCAGAATCGATTGTGCAGTTTATCTGTTCAATTTTAATAACTCCAGAGTAAAGTGCTGTGTAATGGCCTAGTAATGTAAAGTACATCTGCATCAGATTAAACCTTTTTCGTTTTTTCTTTCGATCAATTAGACACTGTACTTAGACCTGTACCTTTCGACAGACAATAGAATGTGAATGGCTTTAATTCATCCAATCAGTGAAATAATGTCGCAAATATGTATCACACCGAGAAAAATCCGTGTATAATCACACCGACAGTCGGTGGATGTTAGTAACCCACCTTCTGGGTTAGTGTCGTAAAATTACACCTGTAGTGTAATTTTACAAGTTGTGTAAGTTTACACACATATAGTATTGGTAAAAGTACTGCGTGTTGTGCGAAATTACGTCGCTTTCGTAAATAAACTAAATTATTATATATTATACTAAAGTTTGTAAAATTACACCAAACTTATCGTGAAACATTCTGCTCGTCCCTAGTGTTGTGATATTACGACACATATTATGATTAATGGTGTAAAAGTTGTGAAATATTAGTCGGATTTTTCTCAGTTTATGAAGAACAACTATCATTTTTCCAACAACAGTCTGCAGACTTTTCTGCTAAGACAGTATACAATTTTGCATTAGAGAAATTAAACTGCTTACAATATCTTTGAAGAATATCTATGTCTGTTTAAAATATTGGTGGAAGTATGAACTCTAGATTAAAAAGTATGCTATTATGTTCATTCCTTTGTAGAAATAAAAAGTCTGAAAATGTCTGAAAAAGTCTGAAGAAGATTGAAAAATGTCTGAAAAAGTCTGAAAAAAAGTCTGAAAGGTCCCAATTTTGACACCGTTTCAGACCTATTCAGACTTTTTCAGATATGTGCCGACCCGTGATAAGTAAAGTCTGAAAATGCCTGAAAATGTCTAAAAACGTTTGGAAACGTCTGAAAACGCCTAACCCGCAGTATTCGGACGGCAAACTTTTCAGATATTTTCGCACTTGTTCGGACCATTTCAGACTTTTTCAGAGAATTTCAGACTTAAATTACGAGTCCATAATTATCTGAAAAACTCTCTGGAAAATTCTGATATTCTCGGAAACCTATGACATTTTCAGATAAAGTCTAACATTTTCAAACTTTTAAATTACGAATTTAAAAAGAACTTCTGAACGAGTCTTGTAAGTATTAGGACTTTGGCCGAGTTGTTATAACATATATACTTCCAGTATACTTCCAGACTTCTGCGTAATAGTTCGGGGGTTCGAGTCCCAGTTATGATAATTTTTTAACGGGGGTGTCAGACTTTATCTGAGATTTCCATATATTTTCAGAGAATATCAGACTTTTTCGGAGAATTTTTCAGATAATTATGGACTCGGAATTTAAGTCTGAAATTCTCTAAAATAGTCTGAAATGGTCCGAACAAGTGTGAAAATACCCGAAAAGTTTGCCGTCCGAATACTGCAGGTCAGGCGTTTTCAGACGATTTCAGATATTTTCAGACATTTTCAGACGTTACTTATCACGGGTCGGCACATATCTGAAAAGTCTGAATAGGTCTGAAACGGTGTCAAAATTGGGACCTTACAGACTTTATCAGACATTTTTTTAAAAATATTTTTTGTCTTACCTGCACAAAAAATTTGCAGGTAAGACACTTTTCCGCCCGCTCATTACCGCCCTTGGGCGGAAAAGAACAACTTTGCTCCCTCTATACAGACACTCAAAACGTTCATTTTTTATACAGGTAAGACAAAAAATATCGTTCGCACCTCGGACGAAAAACCCTATTTTGCGCCCTTGGTACGAAATATACTATTTTTCATCCGAGGTGCAAACGATATTTTTTTCTTACCTTAATAAAAAATTAACGTTTTCATCACTCGGAAAAAGAGAGACCACATTTCTGCCCTGGTGGGCGGAAATGCAGTCTTCCCTCGCCCTCGTAATAAAAAATATCGTTCACTACGCAGCGGAAAATTCGATTTATCACTCGTTCCTTCCAGAACTCAGCTTCGCCTCGTTCCGAAAGTTCACTCATTTCGAAATTCGAATTTTCCTCCCTAGTGGTGAAAATGTACCATTTGAGTGTCTAGATAGAGGGAGCAGAGTTGTTCTTTTCCGCCCAAGGGCGAGAATGAGCGGGCGCAAAATGCAATTTTGCGTCCAAGGGCCTTTTTCCGCCCGCTCAGTTTACCGTCCGGTCATTTTCCTCCCGAAGGCGCAAAAGAACCATTTCGCGCCCGATATGCAGGCACGAAAATTTCGTCTTTTGTGCAGGTGGGGCAATTTTTTTTATCCAAACTGCACAAAAAATTGCGCGGGCGGAAAACGGCTGTTGGACGCAAAATTTCATCTTGGGCCCGCGGGCCACTTTTTCGCCCGTTCATTCTGCCCTCATTACTATGCGGAAAAGAACTGCTTTGCTCCCTCTATACAGATACTCAAAACATTCATTTTTTAAACAGGTAAGACAAAAAATATCGTTCACACCTCGGACGAAAAAAACTTATTTTTGTGCCACCTGCACAAAAAACAAACTTTTTCGTTCCTGCATATCGGGCGCAAAGTGGCTCTTTTCCGCCCTCGGGCGGAAAACTGAGCGGGCGGAAAAAAGGCCCTTGGGCGCAAAATGCAATAACCGGGCCATTTTTCCCCCCACTCAGTACCGCCCTCGGGCGGAAAAGAACAACTTTGCTCCCACTATACAGACACTCGAAACGTTCATTTTTTTTACAGGTAAGACAAAAAATATCGTTCGCACCTCGGACGAAAAAACCTATTTTGCGCCCTTGGTACGAAATATACTATTGTTTTTGTTATAGCTCAGTTTACTTCATTTTTAATGTGATTTGACAAACCATTTTTTCCTAGTGCGTAATAAACTTTTCTTGTCAAAAGTTTTGTTATAAAGAAATTTCATTCTTTTATTATTTTTTGATTTACTATTTACTATTACTATTACACTTTGTTCAAAATTGGCCAAACACAAGGTCAGAAAAATGTTTGGTTAAAATAGAACTAACTAAAACGTTTAGTTTATTTAACCAAACATTTGGTTAAATAAACCAAACATTTGGTTAAATAAACGAAAAATGTAGTTAAATTAACCAAAGATTTACTTCAGTGAACCAAAACATACTTGGTTCAAAAACACCATTTTAAATAGAAAATCATTCCTTGTATTCTGCGTCAATCCAGAAAATGGATTATTTTAATTCGTGATATTATACATTTATTCAGTTATTATACATTAATATTTTAACTGTTATAGACATTTATATTAAAACAATAAATTTATATCGTCTTGAAGGTATCTTCAGGCGGTAAAAGACAATCGGAAATAAAATATTTCGTCGTATACTGATTTAGACATAAATATCTCATTTTGTACTTAATGCTATATTTTTTTCTTTTACAACACTACACAACTTTTCACGGCTTAACGTCGCGGTCGGCCCGACGTCATCTTATGACGTCGGCCATTTGATTGCCGAAGTCGCATGACGATCTAATAGATCGCTCCGGCGTCGGGCCATTCGTAAATTTGCTGCCTGGGCCATGATATTATGCCAACGATATATCATGCCCAAATGAAAATAATCCATAAATCAGAGCTAATGAGAATCGAGTGACACTTATGAGCGAACAAAAGAGTCAATAGGCAATCTTATGAAAATTACATTCAGTTCATGATTTAATGCTTATTACTTTCAGGTCGCAATCAACGATTACATTCGTCGATTACAAAGACAATTCAGCATCGATATAAATAGCCATATTTTTCCGAACCCACACAATTTCGATACAATCTGTCAGAGTTCTCTAAAGAGCTTCAAGTATCGCAATATAACTGCGCCCATAAATTACGAAACCGAAAGTGATAGCATCGGCGGCGCCCCCGCGTGCCCCGGAAAACGAAAAGTTCCACAACGTCGCGACAACTTGGACAATTAAAACGTCGTTAAAAACGTATAAACCGAGCGACGACGGTGGTCCTGGTGAGTTAAATTTATTCTGGGCAGCGTTTTTCCGGAATTGAACGGCGCGAGCTCGCCGGCGTCACGCGCGTCCCGCCGTTCCTGTTGCTCACGAAGACAACTCCGGATCTGACGGATCTTACAATTGCTTGGCGCTCGCAGTCAAAACTGCCGGGCATCTGAGCCCAACATGACTGGGGAGATCGACAATGGGATCACGTGGCTGTAAAAATATTTGCGATAACTTACGGATGCGGTCATTGTCGTGCGTTGACTTTGACACGTCGGTCCACGCCTCTGAAAAGACTCTCCAAATAAAAGATGTCGACATGTCCGGAAACCCGTGAATGAATGGGCCCTTTTTCCAGCTTTTCTCGCCACGGAGAGCGACTTGTGCACGAATCTAATCGTGCAATTTTGATCGATCACCGGCCCGGGAACAGGGTCCCGCTGTTGAGGGCGTTTGTGTGGTTTTCAATAGAGAATGGGTGGCCTGTGTGTTGGATTATCTCAGAAATATTCGACTTATTATGACGACGTGCGACACGTGTAAGTTGGTGGATCGGTAAACACGAGAGGCGGGAAGTGCATTGTTTTTGTTTTCTGATTTCGAGATTTTGATTTAGCGGTGATGAGGGTGCACATTGTGGGATGGTGGTCATTGTTTGAAGGTGGACATTGGTGAAGAAAAGGAAAATACATTTTTTCCGTCTACCAAAATCGCTGTTTTCCAACCGACTTTCTTGATATTTTGTTTATAAATCTGTGGTTTTGAGGAAAACCCAGTTAAGTGCACCTGTTTTGAGGAATAACCAGTTAAGTTCCCATTCAAAATATATAGGAAAACTTACATTTAATTTTGGTAACTTAAACATTATATTTTACCTTTATTTTGCATTACAAATGGCATCCAATATACATAAAGTTGATTGATATAAAAATGCAAAAGTTTACTTTTGCAACTTTAAACGCCAATATCTAAAAATCACAAAAAAGTCACTTAACTGGTTTTTCCTCAAAACCACAGAAATAACTTGTGAAACATTGAAATATTTTTGTGCTATTCATTGAAATATTAAAATTAATAGCACATCTATATTTTGAGGATCTTTATATCTATTACTGCCTTAATAGATATAAAGATCTTTCGTTATCGTTACCAAAATATCGTTACTTATTTTGGTAACGAACATTGACATTTCTTAAGCCCTTGCATAAAAAATAATTATAATAGATTTAACTTATGTTAAAAATCTTACGGTTGAGACATCCACATGTAACCTATGTCAACTCCCAGATAGAACATCAATTTAACATACATCTAATATATGTATAATATATTATATGTATATATCTATTTTATGTGTGAATGTCCATTTAATATATGTATAATATACATCTTGTTCTATCCGGACTATGACATACCCAACTCAATATAAATCCGATTTCAATGTATTTATACAAAAAAGGTAATGCACATATTGAATAATGTATGTGCAAAATTTCAAAATTTATTAAAGTACCTAACAATTTCGAATAATTGCGCAATCCATTTCATCTTACGGATGTGACATGAAAAGTTGAGACAACCCTTGTAGAAATAATATCTCTGAAAATCTCTGAAAAATGATCTGAAAATCTCTGAATTCTTCTGAAAATCTCTGAAAATCTCTGAAAAACTCTGGCAGTCCCAATTTTGAGAGGTTTTCAGAGATTTTCAGAGATTATCAGAGATTTTCAGAGATTTTCAGAGGTATTCAGAGATTTTCAGAGGTTTTCAGATCATTTTTCAGAGATTTTCAGAGATATTATTTCTACAAGGATTTACCTACACGTCGGCCCACTTTGGGCCCATATTCGCATAACCTCTAACTTCAACGACCCACGTGTTGGCAAACATTGAGGAGGCTCAGTTGTAAACCATTCAAAACCCATCATTTACCCATTTTGGTTATTCATAGGCTAAGCATTACGCGCCCTCGTAGGCCCCACTATCGGCCCTAGATGGGGCCCTACGGGCCCAAACGAACATAAAAATAGGGAATTGCCCCACTTCAACCCAAATGGGGCCCACTGTTTTCGTAGGGCACGCTCATCTTGATTTCTACTAGGGTAGTTACATTTTAATAAAACATTCAGCAGTAACGATTTATACATGCAAAATGCTTTACAGGTTGCCGTTTTTAAAACGGCAACCTGTAAAGCCGTTTCTAAACGGTTTCTCTAAACGGTTTGTTAAATTCTCTCACGAATAAAATATCACTTTACACATTTGTTATGTGTAAAACCATTCACGCCGACTAATGTTTTCTGTTCTACCGGTAACACATTCGACATGGTAAACCAATTAAATACTCCCTAAAAATCTCACGCAATAAAATATTATTTCATACCTGACATATTTGTGAATTAGTCGGTACACTTCGACTGATATCTCGCGGAATTAGCCGTGACAATCAATTTAAACAATTTGTTCGATACTTCTAAAAAATCGCCTTTACATACAATCTCCATGTCAAAATCCATGAAAACGAAAATCGCAGGATTTCAGAATTGGATTAAATTTTGTACAGTTTGAGAAAAAATGACGAGCCGTTGTTTTCCAACATTTGGTTGAGTTTCCTAGTGCCGACGCCAAAAAAACAATTATTGAACTTGTTTATTTAACGATGAAAATACATTGGTTCTTATAACAACTTCGAACCTTATTTTCTCTGAATCGGTACTGTGAAAGTCAACCGTTGTTTTTTTCGTTCATTTGTGAATATGATCAATGCAAAATTTTAACACACTGCCGATCCTACAGCATTTTTTATGATTTAAGACACCAGAGTCTTGTGTCATATATCCTTTTCTAAACACATTCGAAAATACAAAATGTAAATTGCAACATAAACATTTAGTTACCGAACCATCTTTGATGAGATTCCAACGCGTCATCTCAAAATTCCGCGTGGCCTGAAAGCAAAAGCAAAAATGTAACGTGAACGAAAGCAAAAACAAAGCACGAAGTTGAATCCGTAGACTTGTACCCTTTACCCACATTACACCACGCTCTTATGTTGTTATCACTCTGTCTGTCACTGAATGGTAAAGAGCAAGCAAGGCGAGCCAACAGTCGCAGCGCGCGAATTTCGCACGATCATAAGTGAATATAATAGTATTGCGTCGCTGTTTCAGCTCCGGAAGCCAGTATCCACTCTCTCGATTCCCGGGGCGATGAAAAATATCAGCAGCGGGGTCGCGGGAGCTGGGCCAGGAGGTGCTACCAACGTGGGGGGTGGCTGTGGAAGCGGCGTGGGCGTCATCAGTGGCGTGGCCGCGGCTGCCGCGGGCGGCGAGGACGCCGCGATCGCCCTGATCGGCGTCCACACGGAGTACCCCCGGTACATGGACGACCGAGGCCTGGGCAATGCCCCGATCAAGGGCCCCTCCGGTAGTATCAGCACAGCCTCCAAACACAAGCCTAACGTGGGCTACCGTCTCGGCCGACGGAAAGCCCTATTCGAGAAGAGGAAACGCATAAGTGACTACGCCCTGGTTATGGGGATGTTCGGCATCATTGTTATGGTCATCGAAAACGAACTCTCCAGCGCAGGGGTGTACACCAAAGTAAGTTACAGCTCTTTAGGTGGTACCCTGTTAAAAAATCTATTAGAAAATAAAAGGAGTTGGATCTATGCGGCTTTTCTCCAAAATCTGTCAAAATTCTCATAGTTTATAATAGGCAATATTATGACCCATTTGCAAATAAATATTTAATTGATTGGTATTAATTTGTTCATGTGGAAATAATTTGTATGGCTTTTGTTTATTTTCTATGTGGATTTATTGGTTTCTAATAGATTTTTTCATTAGGGTATCGTTATTGACGAGTTTGTGCCCTTTTTCAGCACACACCGTGAAGAAATTAGATGTGGCGACTTACTGAAAATTGATCAAATGAAGCAAATGAAATTTACCTGATTTGATGACATTATTTTTATATACAATGGGGGTTATAAAACATTTCTTTATTCGTCGTTCATTTGAAGGAAGAGAGTATTGCTCGACTGATCCGGAGTCTTTTTGGATATTTGGGAGAAATTGTTAGTGGGATTGGTGATTTAATGAAATATTATCCAAGCATCGAACTCCTCCAAGTGATGGTAAATTATAGGAAATCTCATTCATTAGTTTATTATCCGAAATAGTAGACATGTAATGGAAAATATTTGCATACTGTGATCAGAGTGGTTAGAATTAAATAGAAATCATATCGAGCGAGCTATGCCAATTAACTAATACCGGATTTGTGAAATCGAGTCTGTTTTGTTAAATTATGCTCTTTTGAGTCCCGGCAGAGGGAGATCATGGTCACATTTATACGAATATTTTAATGATGTGCTGGTTACTAATCTCCCTAGTAAAAATGAAACATACACGGCCCATATATGAAATGATAAAATCATATATGGCGATATATGGAATGTTTGGAAAACATATACGGCCATATGTGCCCATATACGGCATATGGCCGTATATGTTTCATATATAAAACATATGTGTTTTGTCGCTTATTCCATATATGTCATATATCTTCATATATGGTGTCAGTATTTCCATATATGATATTTTTAATTTTCAGAAATCCTACATTTTAATTTTCTGAAAACTT